>APFE031181060.1:4908-78795 GCA_000404065.3 Pinus taeda | reverse complement strand
AGACCGCCGAGAGCACACAGTTCGAAGAACCAGGAAAATAAAACCACAAACAAAAAAAGGAAACCACATTGAAGCTGCGAAGACCACCAAGAGCACATAGCTCAGAGAACCAGGTGGACAAACCATAAAAGCAAAACCCACACTAAAGCTGCGAGAGACCGCCGAGAGCACACAGCACAAACGACCGGGAGAATAATGAATGAACAGAATGAGCGCGAGGTGGTGAAACCCTATACCAAGGCGGGCACGTGGAATCCCAAGGAGGGACAGTTGTCCAACAAACAGAGACCATCGTACTAATCACCATACCCCTCATTTAATTCAACGCGGTTAATCAAATTGCATTTATCAAAAAATCTCTGTTGAGATTATTACTTGCTTGTACACCCATCAATTGGAATACGCTGCCGGCGGATCACGTGGGTTGGCCCATCAGAAGTTGTAGCAATTATGTCAATTATGAAAATTATACAAAAGTATGGCAACAAGTTTGATGTATTTTGACATCAACTAGGTCAGATATAATTTATGCAGTCAGTTTGGTGTCAAGGTTCATGGAGACACCCAAGGAAACACATTGTGAAGCATCCAAAAGTATTTTAAGGCATGTCAATGGGATAAAGGATTATGGTATTTTGTACATCGCTGCAAATGATTTTACATTGGTTGACACTAACAGTGAGTATGCAGGAAGTGTTGATGATAGAAAGAGCACATCAAGATATTTTTTTCATTCAGGTTTGGGAGCCATTTCATGGGCCTCCAAGAATAAGCCAATAGTGTCATTGTCAACAACAAAAGCTGAATATGTCGCTGCAAAAATAGTAGCTTGTCAAGAAGTTTGGATGAGAAGAATGTTGAGGGGTTTATGCCATGAACAAAAGGGAACAACAATTATTTTCTGAAACAACTATTCTACAATTACACTATCAAAGAATTTTGTTTTTCACAAGAGGAGCAAGAAAATTGACACTAACTATCATTTTATAAGAGAATTGATTAACAGTAGTGAAATTGTGCTGCGACATTGTAGGTCACAAGAAAAATTTGCAGACATCTTCACAAAGCCATTGGCACATGCAAATTTTGTTTATCTCAGAGTTTGTTGGGGAATTGTCAATGGTGGTAGTTTTGATTAAGGGGGAGTGTTGGAAAATTAATCCCAATCATTACATTAAATAAAAAGACAATAGCCATACTTGTGGTACATAAGTAAATCAAGCAAGTGGATTTTTACTACACGTTGTTGATTTTGTTTGCAAGATGAAGGACATGAATTAAAAGAAGTTCTTAACAAAGTACAAATTCCCCATTCCACAACACATCAAGTAATTAATAACAAATGGGAATTTAATTCATGTTTGGTAAAAACGTATGGTCAAACATTTATTTCGCAACTGTTATTTGTATTCTACAACATGTGCAGGCTCAGAAAAATATATTTTGTACAATCCCCATACTATGTCTAAATACTTTGACTTTGTTATGAATTAATGTGTTGAAATTTATATTTGGATATACAAGTAAGTGGAAAGCCTATTGTTTTGAGTAACGGAGGTCAGTCTGAGAAGTTTTAGAGACAAAAAATTGGAGAAATTTTTGGTGGGCATGTGAAAACAAACACTTACTGAGTTTTACAGTTTGTTACTCTGCAACTCCTGGTGAAGTGTAGATCATAGTAATAACTTTTGTTTTATTTGGTGAAGGAGCCACAACCTCCATATGAATGTATTTGATGTATTCAAAATATAATCCAGAAGTTTTATTGGGTATTTCTCATTTACTCTGTTTTGTTGTGTGTAAATTTGCTTGAGTTTTAAGTATGTTTTGTTGTGGAAGTAAATTGTGTGATATAATCTCCACAACTATAGTATTGAGGAAGACTCGTCTGCCTAAAACTTTCACAAAGTCAATGTTTAGGTAACTCTATCATTCATGCCTTCAATTGTGATTCGAGTGTATGATCGTGTAATCTTGAATTTTGAGATATCTAATTATTGGTTCTCGAATCCTTAGCCTTCTGGTGATTGGTCTAAGTGGGAAAAATCTTTATCGTTATCTGGTGTGAATCATGGAGGGAAGGGTACTAGGTTTTGTCCTATAGATCTCGAGGCTCTAGTTTTTTTAAAGGTCTATGTTTGCATTTTCATTATTGTTTACTTGAATGGGAGTTGGGCAGCGAGCTAGAATGTTTCGGCCAGTTTTTGAGTGAGAAAGGGATCGTATTTCTAGAGGAATTGTTCTTTGTGTGGGGATTCCTGGTTCTTTTTGATCACCTGGGCCTACGTATCTTTGTGTGGGGGTGTTTCTCATAGGAATTTTGTCATTTATGGGCTCTAGTTTTGTTGATGGTGTTGGAAATCTATCAACTTGGGGAATCTCCCTAATATGAAGTCCCGATTAGACATCACACCATTTGGAATAGGAGCCCCAACTGGAAATATGACTGGTTTCCATAATTGTGCTCTCAAAGATATGCCTCTGCTGCAATAAACATATAAGCATAGATACACATATATTTTGTGATGGAAAGGGTGCGAAATTTTTGAGATATCAATTGTAATGCATAAAAGGTTCGTTCACATAAAAGGAAAAGGAGTGAGCCTCTAGAAGAAAATTAATAATATTATCCTAAAAGAGACACACAAGAAAATCAAATAATTGTTAATTAGCCTGCAAAGTACTTCACAAGACAACAACGATCATGATAACACACAGAACACACATCCAATAAGATACATACTAAGGTTAACGAAATAATTCATTGACATTGGCATAAATTAAATAACATATATCGTAAAAATATAAAGATTAGTCATACAATATCCACGATATATGCATGACAGTGTGTCAGCTCTAAGAGCTTATGATCATTAATTGAAAGTTCTAATTATACATTTACAATTATATGACACTAGCCCCAATAGTGGAACATGAAGCCACCACTTGCTTCTCCAAAGAATGATACTCACCCCCATGTTAGACTAGAGAAGCCAAGGCTACCAATCTAATGTTCCTAGCCCTTTTTTGACTTATAAGGGCTTATTTATAACAAATGGGATGACCTTTCATCCCCCTTTGTGACCTTTGAGCTTCCCTCATGAGTTTTGTCCTTCTTTTGTCCTTATTCTAATGAATGACTCTTCATATTCCAATCATGATTCTTGGACTTCCACTTACATTTACACCTTTATAATTTTCTAAATACAATAAGATAAAAATCTCCACATAAGAAAAAATGTGTTAGAGCCTAATAAGATTAACTTTATACATCATTCTTGAGTGTTAGGAAACTCCATCTCAACAAATTCCACTTGTCACTTTGTTGTAACATATTGGTACCAAGATTTATACTCTATTGTTATGTCCTCAAACTTCGATGAAAGATCCAGCTGATATCAGACTATTTCCTCCATATCATTCAGGTAGATATTTTTGCAACAAAATTTAGCTTCAATTCACAATAATAATAACTTCATAGTTTAGAAGGTCAAGTTACATACAACTATATATTCTACCTAGTAATTTCCAAGTCATATTTGGTAATAACCTGACAACATTTTTTCCCTTTGTCTCTAAAAATGTTTCAATAGAAGGAATCTTGTGTGCTCTGACTAACGTGTCCAAACTGTGATACAACCTTTCATAGGCGATTATGATGTTAGCCACATATGTACCAAGATTCTTGTTACTTTGTAAGAGCATTCTAACCTCATTTTCTTTGATTTCCGCTTCTTGTCTTCTTTTTCTGGCCAATTCTTGTTGTGCATTCATGTACTTAGTGCCCCATTCCTTGATCACATTGATAGTTCCATGAATCACCTTCAAAAATTTCATATTTTCCCAAGATCACTTTTGCATTTCATGGAAAAGTGTCACCACCTTATACAAAGTGGTAATTTCTTCATATAGTTGTCTCATGGTGTCTCCCAGTGATTGGATTTCATCATATATCATTGACCGTAGCTCCTTCAAGTGAGAATCAGTGGAATATATTATTTGTTTCTTAGCTTGGAGATGATCAATCTTTTGTCTTACAATAACTAGATCTTTTTCTAGTTTCTTATTCTCCTCCATCAAGAAATATGTTTTCACTTCTATAGGTCCAAATTTGCTCCTACAACTATCTTTATGTTTCTCCTAGCGTCTATCACAATCACCCTCTCATGTCATTAGGAGAATAATTCCTCCTTTATTTTATGATTATGCTCTTTGGCTAATCAAAGGTCAGGTTGGAAATATCCATGACCATATCTTCATCTGGAGGAGATATTCCCATCTAGTTGAATGGGATGTGGCCACCTGTAAGAGGAAGTGAAGGCCGACTGCTAAATTTTCCTGGAATGGGCACATCATCAGCCTCTTGATTTTCCTCATCTCTCTCAATCTCCATGTCTTGGGCCTGTATCTACTCCTCAATTTCTCATGCAAATTCTTCATCCTGATTTTTCTTGCTTTCCTCATCTTCTCCCTATTTATGTTGTTCCTTTTCACGCTATTTTTCTCTTCCTTCTTCCTCTTCTACCTTCTTTATCCTTTCTTCCCGTGCTTGCATATCTTCTCTTTCTTTCCTTTCTTTCACTTCCTCCTATATTTGTTCCTCCTCTTGATTTTTTTCTTCCTCTTGCATTTTTTCTTCTTCTTGCTTCTTTATTTTCAATTATTCTAATTTTTTTCTCCTCCTCTTCGCTATAATGACCACTCTTAGGATAATAGGATCTACTTTGAACTTGCAGCTCTACTCCACTTATGTATTATGCACAACATTCCTCTTATATTTTAGACTAACTAGGGTGGGCACTTCCTTCTACTTTCCTTCCCGGGTAACACTCTGCTCAGGTATTGCACTGGAAGGCCTTGCCTCTTTTTCTGGTGTGTGCGGTTAGGCATAACTATAGAAATTATTTATCTCCTCTTCCTCTAACCTAGAATAATATTGAAAGGATCAAGAAAAATGAAACTTAGCACAATGTCGTTTTTAGACTCCTCTGGTATTGTACATGTGGAAGCTCATCTTACAGAAGTTGAAGTTCTTGAGTTGTTCTACTTCTTCTTTTGCAAACTTTAAGCACTTGAGCACATAGGGTCCCACTTGTAGAGGGAAGAAAGGCCAAGGTGCCTTATTATTCTTTTGTAGAAAATGAGAAAGACCTTTGTTAAGGTGATAAGAAACCTCCTACATGATCACCTTATCTATCACATATCTCGACAAAGTATGCAGTGGTCTCTACAAACTGAATACTCTGAGGTCTGTGCCATCAGGTGGGGCAAACCAATCTGCTACTTCTACCACTATCTTCATTGCCTCATGTGACATGCAAGGAGTTTCTTCCTCAAAGATATTCTAATACAAAACCTCAGAGAAATGTTAAACAATTTTGCTATACATTCCCCTATAATTGTACTCTGAAAACAATTTTCAATATGCATGGGCAGGGAGGTCTCTTGGGGTTCAATTCCACTTAAGAACATGGAGTTCATGGGGAGCACAAATTCCATCAACTAAATAGGTAAACATGTAAAACTGTAGTTGCTCTGCTTTAGGTGGGTTTTTTTCCTTATTAAAACTAATTTACAACTAATGAGACACTAGATGTGACCAATTTAATATCTTCCCTTCTATGATGATTGGGTGCAACATGTAGAACCATCCTTCAGGGAGAGATTCAACACTCTTATGGACATAGACTCGGCAAAAGATAGCCATCAAGTATTGATACACTATTTTGAGAGACCTGGTTTTGTCATTATTGCTTAGCTTCTAGAAAAATTTGGCCAATTTTATCCACCATGACCTAATCACCTCTTTAGTATTCAGATAACTCCAAGTTGCATATAATTGAAAATCTAAGTTTTACTCAGTCTTGGGCAAGTTATAAATCAAGTGAATCTCATGTGATTGATAGGAGGCAAGTTGTCATGTGATTCAATGTTATTCTCTTGGTGTCTAGACTTGTAATATCCACTTGATAACATCTACACATCGGAGAATTGGATATTTGCAGGTCACCTTATGTAACTTTCAGCATTGTATGTTCATATAGACTTCCCTATCCTCTAAAACTTCCTTAAACTTTGAGGCAAAGAATGCATTTGTAATGGTGATCCAAGTGATGGGAGGACCATTCTCAATATAGGAATGTGTGTCTAACATGATAGGGACTATTGTCATGTTGTTGTCCATAATGGATTCGGTAATTATCTATATGAACTCCTATGATATTGATTTCTTGGGAGGCATGGTGTTACTTGATGATGAAAGAGTGATGTGTTTAGAATTTGCAATAACTATTACAAGGGATGCACTCATGGTGATATTAAGTTAGTTCAAAATAAATTGACTAAACAGTAAATTCTCAAGCAAAGAAACAATCGCTGAGGGAAATTTATGGGGACATGTTGGGTTTCCTCGACTATCTCCCATAACAAAAGATACTCCAACCCACAAAAACAACTCTATTTTGCTTAATTCTAGAACTTATGGAATTTTATTTAAAATGTGCAATCAAAATAGAAAATAAGGATTATGATTTAGAAGTTCCATGAGAGAGTCTTGTATAACCTTCTAATCCCTTTTTCTTGTCTCAACCAATTCACATGGGCTTCACTTATCAAGGCCACAATCAAAGGGCCAAAACCAACTTCCAAAAGCTCATACACAACCCTGAAAATTAGTTGGTTGTAGGTGCTATGAAATAATTTCGTAGCACTATAAAAAAAAACCTATAGGCGCTATGAAATATTTTTGTAGTGTTTCCATAAAAGTGTCTTTTCAAATTTTGGGGAGGTGAAATGGCTTAGGTTGGTTCCTAATCACTTCCACGTGGTCTTAACCTATATCAAAACATTCCACATGACTTCACCCACCTTTCTTTGCTGGGATTATAGTCTCACTCAAACTAACCATACAACAACAAATATGAAATGCTCTTGACTGCATTCAAAACACAGTTCTCTAGTTTTTAGTTGTAAGAATAGATTGATTACCAATAGAAACATGCATCCACTATTCACAAAATTGTTCTACAAAATTTAATACAAGAATCCCACAAAGGAAAATCAACAACCTTACCATACACTTTACCAATCAAAACAATGAAAGCGGCATTAACACAGGTACTCTGTTTTTCTCTAACAACACTCAAATTACACATAGTCGCATAAAATCCACTCCATCATGGGTTTGGAAATTGTTAGGGTCCTATAAATATAGTGATAAAGGTATGATTATCTAGTTATTTATCCTAGGGGGATGTTTCAAATTATTTTTCACTTTATGTTGTTTAGTAATTAAAAAGAAAAATAAAAAAAATAGAAAAAGAAGAAAGGAAAATAAAAAGAGAGAAATAGAGTAAAAATGAAGAGAGTAATAAAATAAAAAGTACTTAAAGAAAAATCAATGAAATATAATCCTCAAAAGGGCGCGCCATCCAAAAGGCTGCCTAAGTTGTTTTGCTTATTATCCTTAAATATTGATTAAATTAGCAAAAGTATGGTTTAGATGGCGAATAAAATTTAACGTAATGTTTTGTTGTTTTGCAATAAAGAGTTGGCACTTTTGGATGAATGAGATTGTCCCCACCAAAACTAATGGTAGGGAATGATGTTCGGGCCCCCTCGACCTCTCGAAGGTTAATGAGGGGGGGTCTAAAAAATGGCTTGTTTGAAACCATTATCGATCACGTGGTGGCTCCACAAGCATTTCGGGGGCCTCTCCTCCCTTACCACTTACTGTCCAACCCCACGAAAACCATCTCCCGCTTACACTTTCCGTCACTTTTGCCAGCTCCCACTCCACTCATAGCATGCCACACGACCACATCCATCCACATCACCTCGCCCCCTTACGTCACATTACTGTTGGCTAAATTTCCTGCCAATATTCATACAGATGTTGGTAACTATCTCCCGCCAACATTTAAAACATTAATTGTGACGCTCCAAAAATGGTAATTTTGTCATTAATTTATTTTCCTTTTTCACTTTGAAAATCCCACATTTCCCATCTTTTCTTCCTTTTCCATTTCATTGCATCAATGTAGGTTCATGCCCATAGATTTTTCAAGTGCACCAATGCCCTCTGTAGTCTTCATCCTCTTCTATTATCAATCAAGTAAAAATCAGGTAATTTCCCTTAAGGCTCTTTACGATATGAAATGTGATCACATAAGGGAAAATCAAAATTGTTCATCGAGGGTCCAACCTTACCCTCTATTCCAAATTTAAATGAGTGTCCTTTGGTTAACACACAATATAAGATAGCAGAAAATTAGTGTGAATTTTGTTTATATGAGCTTCATAATTAAGTGAATTAGAAGATTTTAGATAATAGTGATGATTTAAGCATCTCAGAATCATTTTTACCTCAGCTTTTCTTTCCCTGGACTCATATTTTCCCAAATTTTGTTACATGATGTCATCTTAGGTACCTCGCTAGCTAGAAAGTGGTAATTTCTCAAAAAAAAGAAAAAAAAAATACTATTCTCAATTACCCCAGCAGTTATCTATCAAGCCCTTCAGATTAATTACCAAACTTCTATAAACCTATTTTCCACTAATGCACTCATGGAAATATACCAAAAGCTTACTTCTCCCTAGCGAGCCCATATTTTTTAATGTTTTCAACCTGAGAATTCTGAATTTCCTAGGAATAATCCCCCATACTGTGCTTCTATTTTCCCTGAAATGCCAAGGAAAGTAATTTCCATGGTTACTTTCCTATTAGGTTATCCCACTGAACATTGGGTGGATGAAGTAGTGTTAGGGATTTTGTCACTATTTTCAATTGGTTAGAAGTCATCAGTCATTTTTCAATTAAATTCAATACCTGAGAGACGTTATTCATGAGAAATTTCAGAAATTTAAAGTTGAAGGTGCATTCAAACACCAGTCAATCCTAGTATATTTAATGTTGTTCTATCAAGCAGACAGATTCAAGTTTGAGTTACAGAAGGTGGATGAAAAAGGAAGTCCACTATCATCCATCTAATGGACTTCCTTGGTGAGAAAGAATTCAGAGGATTATTCATTCAACAATTTTCTGGATCAGTTTTTACATACATTGTTGTGTCTTCTTAACAGTGATATTATGCCAAGAATTTCATAAGAGATCAAAAGGTTTTTCATCTTAAAAAACAAACTAAGGTTGGATACTGGTATCTTTACCAAAATTATATAGAGATTTGAATCTATGGGTGTAAACTTCCCCCCTATAGATTACCAGTATTTGTATAAGTAAGAATTTTTACCTTGGAATACATCAGACATATGTTAAATATGGATTACCTACATTTTGTAGCCAAAAAAAAGAAGGCACATGTTGGGCCTTATATTGTAAATACCAGAGAGGAAGCCAAGGAAGTGGATGAAATACTAAAGCAAATGAAATTTAAGCTAAGCTTCACATGGTCTTATGATCAATTTGGGAAAAGTTTAATACTAAGAGCCACACAAAAGACCACACCATATGCACATACACCTAGAACAAAGATAGAGAAGTATGCCAATCAGGACCAGTCGAAAGAGAACACACTACATGAGGCTGAAGAGAAAATTGTTAGCCAAACATCTCTACCAACTCCTTTTCCAAAGGATAAGGAAATAAAGATACCAAGGGAAATTATGTCCCCTCCAGATTTAGAATCTCAAGATGCAAAGTTTTGTGTTTGCAAGAGTAGAAAGAAATATCCAAAGACCAATACTAAGGCTGATACTAAAAGTGATGCTCAGATAATAAACATTCAATAGGAATCCTCATAATAAAAGGTTCACAAGAGTAACCCACAGTGGTTTTGATAGGTATTCCCACCAATTCATTCACATATGTTGAGGAGACAACAGAGTCACCTATGTCTTCTACATCTCAGATTGCAACACAACAGAACATTTTTGCCAAATACAAGGAGAACAAGAAGAACAATGAAGCATTGAAGGCTACAACATATTCATAGTTTTGGAAGCAAACTTATACTACTCAAGATAGGTTGTTGCCTACACTTGAAATAGAGAATGGATAATTCCAATTGGCCTTCTTGGAACCTACAATTCTAGTCCCAAAAAGTGAAGAAGACTACAAAGCTCAGTATTTTCGTTTGATACCAAAAAGGTCCATGCAATTGATCAAATTGATTTATATAAACATGCAAGTGAAATGATTTATTCAACACTGACAAGTTCATCCATAGTTGCCTCAAAATTGCAGGTCTCTTTGAATAATATGCATTCACAACTAAAGATAGAGGAAATTTCATATTTGGCCAAAGACACTAAAACCAAAGCTTTAGAAGATTTAGGGATTAAAATAGGATATGACCCTAGTAACATCAAAGAAACTGAGGAGATGATTAAAAATAAATATGCATATATTCAGGCTCTGAGGAAACAACTCAAGCTTCAAACAATAGAACACCCTTAGGCCAAATAAATAACTAATCTAGAGATAAAAAAAGGAAAATGTGTTCAAATTAATAGTTGAATAGAACATTCAAATTTAGAGAATGCAGATGGACATGGAAGAATTGTTAAAAGAAGAGGAACAATTAGTAGCTAGATGTACATCAGAACAACAGGAAGTACAACAAATAGAAGAAACATCCACTGCAAATTCTTCTAAAAATATAACCAAAGCTTTGGGAGAACTATCATTAACAAACAAGGAGAATGAGAAGTTGATGGAAGCACTGCAAAATACGAATGAAAACAAAATCAAAGACGATAAAGCATATCTAGCATAGGTGTAGAGAAATTTCAAACTGACTCAGCGAATTGAAAAATATGAGAATCAATCTTTAATAGCTCAAATGTTGGTAGAGGCGAAGCAGAGCATATGGCATAATGTAAATGAAAGTATTACAGAGTTATGGTCATCAATTCAGATCATATTTGAGTAGGAGAAACTAGTGCAGAATGTCAGGACAAAAGTTGAGAAAACAAAGATTGAGATTGAAGAAAAGCTAGCAGAAGCACACTAAATTATTAAAACGTTGAATTCCAAAACTAAGCAGGAGCTTGAAGAACTCCACATTAAAGACAGAAAAGGCAGAATCATGGAAGTGAAGACAGTCCTAACAAATAAGAACCTTATGATATATCTAGAGAACAAATGCAAAGAATTATAACTTCAAGTGAAAAGATTTAATAGAAAATTTGGTTTATTTTAGAGTAAAGGACTCCCATCCCTAATAGATTCTAATGGAAAATTGATTCCATTAGAAAATTATCAAGATCAGTTGTGTAATATAGTTGCAAACACATCCAAGTTCCTTAATGTAAGAGGAACAATAAGTGGATAAGATTTCATGGAAGAACTGCAATATGATCTCCTCATTCAGTATGAAATCAATTATCTAATTCTAAGCAAACCAACTTTTCAAACATATACAAAAGAAAATGAGAAATTTTATAGTATCGTAATTTTCTCCATTCCTAGTGAAGAGTAGTGGGATAAATTGTTGGAGCTAAGCGAATGAGGTTAAACAAGAATACTATAGATTGGGAAGCAGGCAAATAGAAGAAACATAAATGTAGTTACAGTCAGGAACAACTCTCCTCAAAGTGTGAACATAACATTAGAATCAGTCCAGATTTCCTATTAATTAGTTCTATTTTTGAAATATCTACATCTTCAGGTAGATATTATTTTCTAATTAATTTGTTTTGAGGTATGAATTAGATCAAGATAAACTCTATAAATAAATTGTAAATAAATTTAGAAAGGGTTGGATTATGCAATAGAGAAGATCTTTATTTTATTGTAATCAGTGAACTATATTTGAAAGTAATCAATTTAAGAAATACAAAGGCAATATTGTTTCAGGATTCTTGTGGCACATAAATGGCGATGTTTTCCTCTTTTTTAATGTGTTTTTCCTTCTAACTTTTCACATGGATTTTTCTTTCCTAGTTGTTATAGGAAGATTAAGAGCTGAATTTACTTACAATACTTTTCTCTACCTTGTTAAACAATATTAATGTTTTCCTTCTCACATTAAATATAAAATTTATTTAAGTATGATTTATATTTAATTGAATCTTAATTCCTATTCATCTTATGCATACCACATATACATCATGAGATCCAAGATTTTCCTACCTCGTCCTATTTCAGCTACTTTGTTTATTTGTGATTGATTACTTAATATTTTAATGGCTACATCCCTAATGGAATTTTTGATCATTATACAACCATGATTTTAAAAAACCTACCTTGAACTTTCATACCTAGCTTAATATCGAAAAAGTAAAATTAGAAATCATATAAAGGGAGCCCTCTCTGAAGCTGGAAGGGCTAGATCCCAACGTTAAAAGTGGCTTGTGGTTACCTCTGTAGTTTCCTCTTCAACCTAGGAAAACTAAAGAGTGATAACATAAACAACTACAATGAAATCCCAAGGTGTATGACTAAATCACACAATAGTTAAGTTAGTATCTCTTAGCATTAATTGATTCATCAAATTACAAGGTCTTATAACTATACACTAACATCACATGGTTCCTACAATGTATATGTGGCATTACGATATACCAACGATGATTACACACATCACTAGACTCACAATACCACATTCTAAATTCTTCGGAAACCACTACGACAACCATATGAAGAGACAAATTCATATACACAATAAAATACATATTGGGCCCCAAGCTACACTTGAGAAAATAATCAATCTTGTTCCTAGAGCACACAACTACTACATTTCACAACATACTCATATTCTTAATAAGTGTAGACAAACAACTTCATTAATAATAGATAGACAAAGTACATACACAGAGGCAGATAAATACATTTTCTCACTAATCAAATTTTGCATACTTTAAGTTGGCAAGATTTTATATTGTGGGCATGTGCAAACCATGCCTCTCATCCTCTGCATCTAGTCCTAGCACTGAAGCTTATCCTCTTTGCCTACACTTCTTCCTACCTTCTTCTCAAACACTCATTTATTTATAAATAAATCTAACATGGGTAACCAAGAGTCACAAGCGATGGTTTGTTTCCCCTTCTCACAAAATATGGGAAACGTGAATCACATCTACATTAGGAAATATTTCCTCCAACTTATTCTCGAAAAATATTCTATTCCTCAAGTAAATATCTACCATTTACCCAAAAAACATTTAAATTTATCTCAACATCATCATGTCACCATTCCATCACATTGTTAAGCTCCATTCTAGTGTTCATCAAGATTTGTGCCCCATCTATGCGCATGCATCAGAATACCAACGTACAAAAATATATGACCTCCTAGTAATATGCATTTAGTATTCTCAAACAACTTCAACTCATGAGCTAGAATGTGCCTACGCAATAAAAAGTGTCCTCCTTGATACATGATACCTAACCAAATTTTCTCCAAAGTTTGGGATATTGGCATCTTCCTGGTTCTCTTCTCTAGAAACCTAAGAGCACTCCTTGCTCTAGGGTGCTACAAATATCTTCACCTTCCATCATATTCAGCTACACAGTGACACAAATATCTTACCATCTCTTTAACAAGCTTGCACCTTCTTCTACTACTTCTGCTCCAAACTCTTACCTTTACTCACTATCAAACTGACAAAACTTACCAACATAATATGTTTTCCCTTCACCCAACCAACTATACCTTCTTGATTTATTTTTTTTCAAGCTCATCATCTAACTGAGTCCTTCGATGAAATTCACTATATCCGGGCTACTCATCTAAACTTCTTCTGCTTCATCACATGTGTCCATCGCCCTTAGGATGTTCTTCCATGGCTGCAACTCAACTCCCTTGAAAGTTTCCTCCACTGAGCATTTATCTCTATTTCAGCTTCATCAGCAAAAAATCCATTTCACTCTCTTCTAGAGACTTCATATATAATCCTAGTCTTCCTCATATTGCTTTTGTAGCATTCCTCTCATCATCTCTAGCTGTAATTTCTTTTAGCTACTACTCTACCAAAAATTTCTTGACTTGATTTACTATGGCTTCTCTTTGAATGTTTATGATGACTTTCAATAATAAAAAACTCCTTCTTCCATGAGTGTCTTGCTACTCAGTATGAGCTACACATAATCCACTACGCCAAGCTCACTCCATCAACCTGTTCATAAATACCATACTAAGATCTTCCAAGCCTAGTATTCTCTTGGTATTTCTGCTGACTCCTTCCTATGGAATCTCCATTTGAACATTTTCTTCTCTTCTCAGTTCTACATGAAATTGACTCAACTTCTTCCTTTGATAAATTTGTTGTTCTTCCTCACTTTCTACCACAAGGTTCCTTGCCATCATCCTCAAATGCAAACATTCATCAAAACTAGAATTAATCCATAATTAACTAAAAATGAAAGACCATTACCTCTGTGTTCAATCATCACATGACTGTTACTATAGAATTATTCTTACTCTTGTCATCCTTTTATTTTTGTAGAACTTCCTATTCAATAGCATTCTTCCTACTCATAGCTCTGGCCATCTTGAATTTCTTGTAGCAACATTTTCACCTAATTGAGTTCTACTATAACTCAACCATATCCTTCATCACTCATTCCTTTGAGTCCAACTACTTGGCACTTTTCCTTATTCTACTTGTGACCTTCCTCAAAACCCTTTTTATGACTAATAACATACATCTTCATCTCTTCCTCTTTTGAACTCTCCTTGTCTACTAATGAGCTGAAACAAGCCCTTCTTCTAACAAGTATGAGACTTGTCATCCATACCGAGTCATCCTCCTGGTATCTTCTCTTCTCTAGGTTTCCTGAAATAGAACCTCTTCTTGAGAACTTCAACTTTTAAGGCAATCAGTTACTGCATATTCAACTTCTCACTCTTCTTAGCTTTGTTATTGGGTTCTGTAACCATTTTTTAATCCAAGTGTTTATCCTACTTCTCATTCGACATAGCTTACCTAATATGGCAACTGCTACCAATTAAATTCTACAACCAAAATTATTTTAATGAGCAAGTTAGCATAAATATAACATTCAACTATCATAAGATTTATCACAAGATCTCATCTTACATAATATTTCCTGGATCTACTTGTTGAATCAATTCCTCTCCAAATAAGAGCACATCAACTTTTCACTTCCCTACATTTTTTTTCTGTAAGGTTATTTTTGTTCTCTTCAACCTCTTTTCACTGTCAAGTTGCCTTCAAACATGGAACTTTCATTTGTAGGTTGATCAAATACTCCTTGACCTATATTCCATATCCATCACATTTATCTTCTTCCAACCTCTTCATTTGTCTTCTAGATATATTTCCACTTTCCATGTAATAATGGTTAAAAGTCTATTTCCCCTTGAATAAAATAGCTTGTTCTATTTTGTCAAAGTATGCTCCTAATAACCCACATATTGTTACCCCAAACTAAATAAAAGTATCCTCTCACCTATCAATTTGATTTTTTTTCAAAGAATATGTTTTCTCTCAATTTCATGCAAATACTTTGACAGCAACCCATTTTAAAGGCCTTCATACACAATCAACATTTGAACCTTAATTCCAACCTATTTTGTTCTAACTGCATCACCAAAGAGTGAGCATGCTCTTTTCACGCTTTAACGTGATCCAAAGAATTAATATGAGCTATGATACCACTTAATGGGGATGTGATGGTTTCCCATGAATATCTCTTATTACCCAGGATACTCCAACCCATAAACACAACTTTGTTTCCCTTAATTCTGAAAATTTGGAAATTTTATTTAAAATGTTGTGTCAAAGCAGAAAATTTGGATTTTGATTCACAAGCTCCATGAGAGATTATTCTATAAACTTCTAATCCCTTTTTCTTGCCTTAAAAACTCAAATGGAATTCACCTATCAATGGCACAACTAGTAGGCCAAAACTGACTTCCAAAATCTCGTATACAACCTTGAAAAATTGCTAGTAGGTGCCGTGAAATATTTTCATAGAACTTCCAAAAAAGTGTCTCTTTTCCTTATAGTGTGGTGAGATGGCTCAAGGTGGTTCCTCGTCACTTCTACATAGTCTTAACTTGTCTCCCAACATTCTACATGACTTAACACGCCTTTCCTTGCCTAGATTTTAACTCTTACTCAAAGTAACCAGACAACAACAAATATGAAATGGTCTTGACTGCATTTTTCTATGTGTAGTCAAAACAAAAGATCTCGATTCTGCTTCACATGTGCCATGAGAGAATATTCTCTAACATTTTAATCCCTTTTTATTGCATCAACTTACTGGTATGGGCTTCACTTATCAATGGCACAACTGTCAGGACAAAAACGACATCCAAAATCTTATATGCAACCCTAAAATTTTTTTGGTTATAGGTTCTACGAAATAATTTCATAGCGCAGTCAACAACCTATAGGTGTTAGGAAATATTTTCATACCGCTTCCAAAAAAGTGTATTTTCGACTTTCGAGGAGGTGAAATGGCTTAGGTCATTTCCTAATCACTTCTGCATAGTCTTAACTTGTCTCCCAACATCCCACACAACTTAACACACCTTTATTTTCTCAGATTACACTCTCACTCAAACTAACCAGACAACAAATAATATGAAATGATCTTGACTACAATAAAAACAAGGTTCTCTAGTTTTCTATTATAGCAATAGATTGATTACCAACAATAACGTGCATCCAATTTTCACATAATTCCTTTACGAACTTTACTATAAGAATCCCACAAATGAAAATGGACAACCTCACCATACACTTTAAAAATCAAACCATTCAAATGGGTGATAACACAGGTACTTTTTTTTCCCTAACAACACTCAACTTCCACACAGTTGCACAACAACCACTACATCACATGTTTGGGAACAACTACAATGAAATTTCAAGGTGTATGAATAAAACATAGAATATTTAAGCTATTCGCTGTTAACATCAACTGATTCATCAGATTATAGGGTCTTACAACTATACATCGACATCAGATGGTTCCTACAACGCATATGTGGCATTACCAAATACCAACGATGATTACACACATCCCTATTTTCAATCCCACATTCTAAATACTTCAGAAACCATCATGACAACCATATGAAGCTAAAACTTCATATACACAGGTAAATACATATTCGGACCCAAACTACAATTGTACAAAGAATCAATCTTGTTAATAGAGCATACAACCACTACATTTCACAACATACTCAGATTCTTTGTAAGTGCAGACAAACAACTTCGTTAATAATAGACAAATAGAGGAAAATACACATTTAAAGGCACATAACACATTTGCTCACTAATCAAGTTCTACATACATTAAGTTGGCTAGATTTTACAATGTTGGCATGTGCATCCCAAGCCTCTCATCGTCTGCCTCTCCTCATAGCACTGGAACTTCTCCTCTTTACTTCTGCTGCACTTCTTCCTACCGTCTTCTTAAACATTCATTTCTTTATAAAGAAATCTAACATGTGTAACCAAGAGTCACAAGTGATGCTTCATTTCCCATTCTCACAAAATATGTGATACTGAAATCACATTTAGATTAGGAAATATTTCCTCCAGCCTATTCTAGAAACAAATTCTCTTCCTACTGTAAATATTTACAATTTCTCACAAAAATGTTTCAATTTCTCTTAGCATCATCATGTGATCATCCCATCACATTGGCAATCTCTTGTCTAGTATCCATCGGACTTTGTGCTCCATCTATGCACATGCATCAAAATCCCAAGGTATGAAAATATATGGCCTCTTGATCATATGCATTTGGAATTATCAAACAACTTCAAGTCGTGAGCCACAACACACCTCTGTTGTAACAATACTACATCTTTCTATATGATACCTCACCAAAATTTCTCCAGAGTTTGGAATTTTGACACCTTCCTGGTTCTCTTCTTCACAACCTTGCAAGCACTCCTTTCTCTATGCTTCTTCATATCTCCTCACCTTCCTCGAATATCACTTGCATAGTGAAAAAATCTTGTATCATATATTTAACCAACTTATACCTTCTTCTATTATGTCTACTGTGAACTATGACGTTTACTCCCTGTCAAACTAGTTCAAACTTGCCAATACATCATAAGCATTGTCTCTTCATCCAACCAACTATACCTTCTTTCTTTCATTTTTTCAATCTCATCATCTAACTTATTCCCTTGCTAAAATTTACTGTCTCCGGGTTGTTTATCAAATTTTCTTCTGCTTCATCACATGTGTTCATTGCCCTTAGGCTATTATTCCATGGCTACAACTCAACTTGCTTAAGCTTTTCAGCCACTCAACATTTATCTATATTTTAGTTTCATCTACAAAAGTTTCATTTCACTCTTTTCAAGAGACTTCATCTATAACTCAAGTCTTCCTCATATTCCTTTTGTAGATGTCCTCTAATCATCTCTAGCTGTAATTTCATTTTAGTTACTTCTCTATCAAGTTTGTCCTAACTTGATTTACCATGGATTCTCTTTGAACCTTTAGTATGAATTTCAATAGTCAAAAATCCCCTTCTTCCATGAGTGTCTTCTTAATCACTATGAGCTACACACAAGCCAATACAACAAGTTGACTCCATCAACATTTTTGCAAATACCATACTAAGTTGTTCCAAGCAAAGTCTTCTCCCAGTATTTATGCTAACTCCTTCCTCTGGAATCTCCATCTGAACACTCTCTTCTCTTCTGGATTCTGCATGCAATTGACTCACCTTATTCCTCTAAGAATTTTGTTATTCTTCCTCACATTCTACCAGAAGGTTCCTTGCCATTATCCTCAACTGAAAACATTCATCACAACTACAACTAATCAATAATTAACTAAATACAAAATACCATTACCTTCTCATTCAATCTTCACACGACTGTTATTGTAGAATTCTTCTTACTGTTGCCATCCTTTTGTTGTTATAGACCTACCCATTGACACCATTTTACAACTCATAAATCTAGTCATCATGAATTTCTTGTAGCAATTGTTTCACATGCTTCATATTTTCTCTTACTCAACCATCTCCTTCTCAAATCCTTTATCACTCATTCCTTTGAGTCCAACTTCTTGGAGCTTTTTCCTTTTCTACTTGTGACTTTCCTTTGAACCCCTACAATTCCTAATAAAAATAATCTTCAACTCTTCCTCTTGTGAACTCTCCATGTCTACTAGTGAGCTACCACAAGCCCTTCTTGTAACAATTATGTGATTTTTCATCTATACCAAGTCACCCTCCTAGTATCTTCTTTTCTCTAGGTTCTCTCGAATAGAACCTCTTCTTGAGCACTTCATCATTAAAGGCTATCGACCATTGCAACTTCAACCACTCACTCTTCTTAGTTTTGTTGTTGGAATATGTCACCATGTTTTCATCCAAGTGCTTTTCCTGCTTCTTCTCCATTGACATAACTTACTTTCTATGGGAGCTGCTACCAATTTAGTCCTTCAAACACAATTCTTTCAATGACCATGTTAACATAAACATCACATTCAATGTTAATAATATTTATCACAATATCTCATCTTCCACAATCCTTCCTAGATCTACCTATTGAACCAATTCCTCTTCAACCAAAAGCATATCAACTCTTCACTTACCTAAAATCATCTATTGTAAGGTTATTTTTTCTTTCTCTTCAACCACTTTTCACTCCCAAGTTGTCTTCAAACCTGGAAATTCCATTTCTACATTTGTCAACTCTTCCTTGACCTATATGCCATAACCATCACATGGATTTTCTATGAAACTCTTCATTTTTCTTCTAGATCTATTTCTACTTTTACACTAAAAAATTCTTAAAGTTCCATTTCCTCTTTAACAAAACAATTTGTTTAGTTCTATCTATGTCTACTCCTAATAACATGCATAACCTTACTTCAAAATAAATCAAAGTATCATCTTACCTGTCAACTTAAATTATGTTCAAATAAATTTATTTCTCTCATTTTCATTCAAATACTTTCACAACAACCCATTCAAAAGGCCTTCGTACACAATCAACATCTGAACTTTAATTCCAACCTCTTTTGTAATGACTGCATCACAAAGAGTGAACATGCTCTTTTCAGACTCTGACGTTCTCCAAAGAACGAAGTTGAGTTGTGATACCACTTGATGGGGGCATGTTAGTTTGCTGCGAATGTCTCCCATATCCCAAGATACTCCAACCCACAAACATAGCTCTATTTTCTTTAATTCTAGGAATTCAAAAATTTTATTTAAAATGTGCAGTCAAAACAAAAAATATTGGTTCCGCTCCACAAGTGCCATGAGAGAGTCTTCTCTAACCTTGTAATCCTTTTTTCTTGCCTCAAATAACTCCCATGGGATTCACTTATCAATTGCACAACCAAAATGAAAAAACTAACTTCCAAAAGATGATACGCAACCCTCAAAATTTGTTGGTTGTAGGTGCTACAAAATAATTTCATAGTGCAGTCAAAAACCTGTAGGTGCTACACAAGATTTTTGCAACGGTTCCAGAAAAGTGTCTTTTCGACTTCTGGGGAGATGAAACAACTCGGTTGGTTCCTAATCACTTCTACATGGCCTTATCTTGTCTCTCAACATTCCACATGACTTCACACACCTTTATTTTCCCATATTACATCTCACTTAAACAAACGAGACAACAACAAATTTGAAATGGTCTTGGCTACATTTTTCTATGTGTGGTCAAAATATAAAATATGGATTTCGCTTCACAAGTGCCACAATGTAGTCCTATCTAACCTTCCAATCCATTTTTCTTACCTCAAATAACTCACATGGGATGTACTTATCAATGGCACAACCAATAAGCCAAAATCGACTTCCAAAATTCATTACGTAATCCATAAAAAAGTTTGGTTGTAAGCACTATGAAATAATTTCTTAGCACGGTAAAAAACCTGTAGGTGCTAGAAAATATTTTCATAGCACTTCCAGAAGAGTATATTTTTAGCTTTCGGGGAGGTGGAATGACTCAGGTTGGTTTCTAATCACTTCTTGTTGGCTAGGAAAATCCTCTCTGTAGACAAGGACAATCACTCAAGCCCAATGAGTGGGACTAGCAACCTACATGGCAATCTACTAGACACTTTCCTAAGCTAGAATCGAGATAGGAGAAGAGGAAGATGTCCTACCTCGTGATGCTATAATTTCCCCATTTTTTGAATACCTCAAATTGCTTGTGCACACACTTGGTCCTACTTCTCACAATGTTTAAACTACATAAGAGATCAAGACACAACAAAGCATACAAGTACAAATAGAATAATGGAAAGTAACCTACTTAACAGATCAAGGATCAGTAAGATAAATGATGCATTAACACACACATTTCTGGAAAGTGAATGAGCAGTTGTATATGTTTATTGCAAAAAGGAGGAAGCATACAACCAAGCCTTGATGTCAATAAGCTCTTATTGAGTGAATGTCCAAGTCAAAGCTCAAGCTCTCCAAGCACTCCTTCTCCAAGCCAAATGAGTAGGATGTAGGCACTATCTCATCATAAAGGTGCAAATAGGCAAAGACCAACCATTTGGGAAGGGGAGAGGATGAATATATAGGCAGGGAAAGGGAGTTAGGATTTCTCTAAAGATAGGAGAAGGCCCCCATATTAGGGAGGTAGCTCATAGGGAGAAGACCAAAGGGCCAAGTTGAGAGAACTCGACCTCATCGACGTCGAACAACCTCCAGCTTGCCATTATGGAAGCCTCTAGATCACAAAGCTTCTTGTCATGTTTTGGAAAATTTCCTTTTAGGGATCATTGCGGGTATCCACTCCAAAAGCATGCTAGTAGCACAAGGCTAGTGAAGTGCATCTAGCGACCAACATGGGTTTCCAATGTCAGGGGAGAGATGATCCTCAAATTAGGGATTTACAACCCTTTTCTTCAAGGGAAGCTCAAGGAATTTTTCCATTAGTGTTTTAGGGAGGATCTGAGATGTTTATCTCAATAGGTACACTCCTTGATATCCACGTTTCAAACACTTCAAGGTATGTCATAGGGAAGTGCGGGAAGTGTGACAAAATACTATGTAACAAATCCCCCCTAAAGCATGAAGGAAGAATAGGGAGTGATGAATGAAATTCCTTACGAGATTTTGCAAGGACAAGAAAAAACACTCTCAAGAAACCTACAAATGAAGGATGCATGTACATATACATATGATATCAAAACATGAATCCATGGTATGGATGCAACCATCCAAATAGTAAGGAATATGAAAAAGATCCATGGCATGGGCACAACCATCCAAATGAGAAGGACCATTTATATATCTAAGATCTAAGGTATGGACGTAGCCACCCGATATAGAAGGATCATCATAAATGTAAAGTCCCACGGTATGGTCACAACCATCTGTATAGAAGAAACATGTGTACAATCATGAACAATACATCACTCCACGGAGCTTGAGTCATATTAGACAAAAATCAGGGTCTCGTGCTCTATTTAAACCCGATCAAAGTACAAATTATAACATGTGAATGAATGTGTCGAATTTGAACATGCTAGAAAGCTACCTGATTACTGCCTAATGATGTGGACCATTAACAAGCATGAGAGAATCCACCAGTAATGACAATGGTTCTCAAGGTACTATAGTATAATCCATGAATGTGAAAATGAAGCTGAAGTCGAACACTCATGGAATCATTTGATTAAAAGCCAATGATGAAAACCTGTCATTGGATGTGAAGAACTTGCAATTAAGGAATGAAAAATCCAAGGTATTGAAAGGGAGTCTCTAAGTCATCTTTTTGGATAATGAGATAAACTCGATAGGAAGTGACCCATCGAAGGAGGGCCATCATGAATCCCCCATCATTGACACGAAATGAGGAATAAAGTGGAATGAATGAGTAGGATCCATGACCATAGCAAAGGGTCAGACAATGTATAGGTAATAAACTGGAGATAGGACTTCTCTTGAACATCGATGACAGAACTCTGGAGTGTAGCAGCATTTGAATCAACATAAGACCAAGGGTCATGATGACGAAATGGTATAGTCAGATGAGAGGCAAAACAGATCACCCAAACCTAGAAAGATAAGTGATTGAGTAAGGATATCCCAAACCCAACATAAGAAACAATGAGTGTCATGTTCAAGAGTGACATGCTAGTTATACAAGGGATGTCTCACTTTCATTTTTCCCCACTATTTCTGGTGAGTGCCTCTTTATTTGTACACAAGATTGAAGAGGATACAATATGCTTGCCGCATAAGTTCACCATTCATATGAATCCATCCTAGTAAGTTTTATGAGTCCTAGGAAGGAGAAACTTGGGCTCGTCATGGTGACAAGTCTTTCGTCGTTTAATTTTTATGAGTACGACAAAAGAGTAACTCAGTGCCTTTTTCATATTTAGAGATTTTGAAAAAGAGATGAAAAAGAAAACTCAATCAGGTCCCTTTCCATAATTTGTCTCTTGAACCCGAAAAGGTAGAAAAAAATATTCAAGAGAACCTATTGACCATATCGACCAAGGTGTACCTTTTTCATAAATAGTCAATCTCGTCTCGAAAAAGGGGTAAACGTATACTAAGATGACATCATTTCATTTAATTTAACAAGTTTGAAAAGAAAAGTACTCGGCAAGCATTTCATATTTCGAGAGTCAGAAAAAGAGTGAAAAGATGACTCCTCCTAGAGGAATGAGTGGTATAAAAAGGATAGCAATTGGTTCTATTCGTGATGGAATGGCTCAAAAAATGTTAAATTCAAGAGGATATCTAATAAGACCACTCAGCGTAGATGTTCCTCAGGCAAGGGTAAAACAACCAAGTGAAAGCGTATGACCGGCCAAATAGATGGTCATGATGGAATGAAAAAACCGAGGCTCATCTACAAAAAAATGATTGATAAAAATGGTAATCACAAGAGGTAAAATGGGAATGGTTTCAATTTTACACAAGCTTGAAACATGGGAAACTATGCTTGAGTATACTTGAGGATGATTTCATTTTTTCACAAGCTTGAAATGGAAACAAACTATGCATGAGTTTGGTTTAATTTTTACACAAGCTTGAAACAAAGATAAATTATGCTTGAGATAAGTTTGCATGCCCCTTGCATAATGACTCAATTTGACATACATGCCCCCAAGCTTCAGTTCATTCACCTAAGTTGACTACAAGTTACTAATAGGTGGATGGAATGAAGGTTTACTTACGAGATCAAGTGAAAGACATGACTGGGATATTATGAGATCTAATCAAAGACTCAAATTTGAAGGGGATTTGTTTCATTTTTTAACAAGATTGACATAGGAAAAGAACCATCCTCATGAAACCTTGTTTCATTTTTTAACGAGGTTGACATAGTAAAATAACTATTGTGAGGGGAACCTACTCATTTTTTAATTAGGTTGACATAGCAAAAGAACTATCCACATGGTCCTTGTTTCATTTTTTAATGAGCTAGACTCAAGACAAGGAAATCTGAGCCATCCCTTGATCATAGACCAAAAGAGGCCATGGATTCCAAGAGAGTCTCATCACATGGGAGAAAACCACTCTGGAAGGGATACATGTCTAGGGATATAAATAAAAAATAGGGTTCCAACACCTTGAGTACATGATGTACCAAATCAACTACTAGAGCATCGGTAGATGTAGGCATGGAACAGGTGGCCACATAATTAACCTGTGGCGGGGGTGATATTGCTTGCATGTAAGAACCATTGAGGGGTGACGGTTTATTGGGAGTTGATTCACGACCAATGAATGTAAGATGATCAATGATCACAATGGTTTCTTCATGCAAGAAGCACATCACTTGAAAGAGGGAAGAAACAAAAGCTCCCATGATATAAACATAGTCACGACCAAGGAGTAGATTAAAATCTAAAGGGCCTTGGACAACAATCACATCTATATAGACAATCTTCCCTCCAAAAGTAATATGTAATTTAGGAAGGATCCATAACAATTGACTAGTTCCTTTGTTAAAAGCTAACAAATTCTTGGTGGTGGGGACAGGCTGAGGAGAACTTAAATCTTGCCAAGTAATTGAGGATAAGATGCTAACAGATGTGCCCTCGTATATGATTGTGCTAGGTATCGCCATATGGTAAGTCTGTACTGTAATACGAAAAGGCACATAAGACGGAAGACGATATCCTACCAGTCGACTCCAATCAAAAAAGTGACTAAACTACTTGGACGGGGTGTCATAGGAACAAGAGAGTTTCCCCCTTACTCTATGGGTATAGGAGAACTACTCTCATGCACCTTGAGAACAAGAAGATTTCCCCCGAGTTCATTCAAAATTGAAGAAACTAGAAGAAACTGAGAAGTACGAGGTTCACTCTCTTCCGGAGAGGTACTGAAGATAGAGGCAATGCTACCATTTTCTCAACCAATGGATGGTTGAGAACAGACTCACAAAACTCACTTTCAGAGAGAGTGGGGTTGACCAAAGAGGACTTTTGATCAATCACGTAATCAACTAAGGGAGGATCAGGTGAAATATTTCAATAACCAACTAGAAGACAAGGTTGTGAAGCTGTAAGCTTTTCCAACTCTTTGGAATCTTCATCTATAAGAGGACAAAAGTGAATGGGATGATTACCGTCACATAACTTACAAGGAAATTTGACTTTTTCCTTTACCCCATGGACCTTTTTGTTACTAGTGGAGGGTTTTCACCAGTGTTAACTCCATAGGCTGATGACAAAGTTTGATGTGAACCTATGGAACATACTTATAATACCTTGGGAATACCAGGACAATGTTGAAGAAGGTGGTCACCCTTACAGAACATGCAAAGGAATTTTACTTTTTGTGGCTAGTTGGAATATTTTTCTACATCAATTTCATCTGTAGCAATGGATGCTTGGTTGCCCCTTCCTTATTTTGCTTCTTCTTCTTTGTCCTCTTCTTCTTCTTCTTAGCCTCCCTATTACTAGAATCCAGAATTTCACTGGGTTAAGAAGAAGAATGGGGTGAAGAAATAGGTGAAGAAGGCGAGGGATCAACTTTAGGATCAAGATGATGTTGATGTTGTTAAGGTGGAGGAGAACTTGGTTCAAAAACAATTTGGACACTCGGAACGACCGAGGTTGAAAAGAACTAAACTAGCAGACCAATGGTCAATCCAGGAAGGGACAATGTTGCCATATAAGGAGCAACAATATTTCCAAAAGAAGAAAATGGACTAGGATTCTCATCAGAGGTATCTCCTTAACTAGTAAACTCAAGAAATGTTGCCATCAACATTAACCTAAGATATACTAAGGAGTATTTACAAAAGAAGGATGTTGTTCCATGATCAATTAATTGATTTTAGAACTTTAACCAAAATAAATAAAAAAATGGGTAATATAGGAAAAATGGTTTACCATGTATCCATGAATCGCAATATACACCTTAGCCAAAACCAAATAATTAACGTACAATGACCAATCTCCCTGAATGTTGTGTTGGGTGTATCATGTTTACAAGCTCCCTGACTCAGTTACTTGTGGCTAAAGGATAGAAACCTAATGGGGTCTCCCAATATATACTCGATAGTACAGAGGGCACGAGGCCGTGTTAGCATTTTCTAATGCATAATTGTTTGGTGAGAGCGTTCCCATATACTTGCCATACTGAAGTGCCTATGATATACCAAAAATTAGTGGAGAACCTTCGATATACTTCCGTGTTGGAATGAGATTTTACCCATGGGATGGAATGCAAGCAGTTAATGACAACTGCTATGTTTAAAGATGTTGTAACACATCCCTAGCCTAGACCTCTAGATATTTGTGTCAAGTTCCAAATGCTCCTTAGGTTAATTGAGGTAAATTTTAAGTTTATCTTCAATTAAGTTTTGGTTTTAAGGCTCAAAACAATGTCACCTAAACACCTATGATGAAACTATATGCGAAAAGGAAAACTTTTCATTTCAATGAAAGTTAGACTAATCGAGGGAAGAAATTTCAATCAATAATGCATCAAACAAAATGCATCATGCAAAATGCTTTCCAATAAATTTAACTTTCGTCTTCCAAATGCATTGCCAAAAGTAAAAAATATTTTCATTTATCACTATCCTAAATGCAACTTTCCAAAAGAAAAATGATTTTGACTTTACTAAGAAGCACTTATATGAATTATTCTTTTCTTCTCACTTTGAATGATTTGATACACCTAATATAGTTTTTAGCTTTCAATCACTGAAAATGTGATCTTTTTTCAATAATGAATCTAAAAAATAACCTTTCTATGCAACTATTGTAATGCATTTTCACGAAGAGTATATTTTGACAAAAGAGCTAAAAAAATACACAATGATGTTTTCAATGATTTCCACATAAAACAACACTCAATCAAGCAACAAAACCAACATCTCAGTGACACTAACAAACAACAAGCAAAGATCAATTGACTAGAAACGCTAAAAATCAATCGGATTTCACTTAGAAGCCAATGAGGCAAATTTTGCAAATTAATCAAGACACTAACAAATCCAAGCATACAAGATTGGAAAAGACCTTAGGGGCCAAGACACACTAGATTTTAAGGTAGAAACCTTAAAACTTCTCACATTCTAGGATCAACGCTACTTCAGGTAGAAAAACCCATGATGATTGGGTTATCAATGCTACTTTGCATAGCCAAACCCGTGCTGGTTGGGTTCATCAACACTACTTTATATAGAAAAAGTAGCAATGATTTTCGGCATGAATAAGCAATGGGAAACACGGTTTTCAACGCGACTGTACAGGTAAAAATGCGCTTCCAGTGGGTCTATCACTGATAAAACTCGCGTTAAGTGAGGAATATGGGAAAAAACAAAAAATATTCCAAGAAACAATCCAGACTTAGCATTCTAATGGAGTAATCAATGATGTTATAAACCCAAATTGATGCACACAAGCTGAGAAATCGATGGTTGGTCAAAATAATCAAAGGATCAGATCAAAGGAATGGATGGAAAGGTTATAGCTTCCCTAGTGGCGTCACCATTTTATTGTCTAGGAAACTCCTCCCTACGAGCAAAGACGATCCCTTTAGCCCAATGAGTGGGACTAGCAACCTACATGACAATCTAATAGACACCTTCCTAAGTTACAATCGAAATAAGAGAAGAGGAGGATGACCTACCTCGTTCTAATGCTATAATGTCCTCCTTTGTTGAATACCTCTAATCGCTTGTGCCATGGGGTCGGTCCTACTACTCACTGCATTTGAATGCCTGCACAAGAGATCAAGAAACAACAAATCATACAAGTACAAATAACATAATCAAAAGTAACCTACTTAACAAATCAAGGAGAGTTAATGCATTAGCACACACATTTATGGAAAGTGAAATAACAATTGTATATATTAATAGAAAAAAGGGGGAAGCATACAACCAAGCCTTGATATCAATAAGCTCTCCTTGAGTGAATGTACAAGTCCAAGCTCAAGCTCTCCAAGCACTCCTTTTCCAGGTCAAATGAGTAGCATGTAGTCACTATCTCAGCATAAGGGTGAAAATAGCCAAAGACCAACCATTTGAGAATGGGAGAGGATGAATATATACGCAGGAAAAGGGAGTTAGGATCTCTCCATAGATAGGAAAAGGCCTCCATCTCAAGGAGGTAGCTCATAGGGATAAGACCAAAGGGCCAAGTTGAGAGAACTTGACCTCATCCAGGCTGAACAACCTCCAACTCATCATTCTGGAAGCCTCTAGATCATGAAGAATCTTTTCCTCTTTAGGAAAAATTTCCTTTTAGAGATCACCACATGTATCCAAGCCAAAATTGTTCTTGTAGCATGAGGCTAGTGAAGTGCAGCTAACGACTAGCATGGCTTTCCAATATCAGGGGAGCGAAGATCCTCAAATTAGGGTTTTAGAGCCCTCTTCTTCACAGGAAGCTTAAGGAATTTTTCCGTGAGTTTTTTAGGGAGGATCTAAGTTGTTTATCTAGATAGGTACACTGCATGATTTCCATGTTTCAGGCACTTCAGGTTATGTCACAAGTAAGTGAGGAAGGTGTGAAAAAATACTGTGTAACACTTCTACATACTCTTAACTTGTCTCCCAACATTCCACATGAATTCACACACCTTTCTTTTTTTGGATTACACTCTCATTCAAAGTAACTAGACAACAACAAATATGAAATGGTCTTGACTATATTCAAAATAGAGTTCTCTAGTTTTCTATTGTAAAAACATATTTATTACCAACAGAAACACACAACCACTATTCACACATTCTTCTACTATATTTACTACAAGAATCCCATAAAGGAAAATGGAAAACCTCACCATACACTTTTCCAATCGAACCAGTCAAAGAGGTATTAATATAGCTACTATGTTTTTCTCTAACAACACTAAACATACACATAGTCACACAACAACCACTCCATCGCTAGTTTGGAAACAACTACAATGAAATCCCAAGGTGTATGAGTAAAGAACACAACAATTAAGTGATCATAACTTAACATGAATTGGTTCACCGAATTATAGGTTCTTACAACTATACACCAACATCACATGGTTCCTTCAATGCATATTTGGCATTACCATATAGCAGCAGTGATTATACACATCCCTAGATTTTCAATCTAAAATTATAAATACTTCAACAACCACTATGACAATCATATGAAGCTACAACTTCATATACACATGTAACTACATATTCAGCCCCAAACTACACTTGGACAAAGAATCAATCTTCTTCCTAGAGCACACAACTACCACATTTCACAACATACTCAAATTCTTAATAAGTGTAGATAAACAAACTCATTAATAATAAACAGAAAGAGGAAAATACTCACACACATAGGCACATAAACAAATTTTCTTTCTAATCAAATTATGCAAACATTAAGCTATCTAAATTTTACAATTTCAGCATGTGTAATGAGGCCTCTCATCCTTTGCCTCTCCTACTAGGGCTGGAGCTTCTCCTCACTAATTTTACTGCACTTTTTCCTACCCTCTTCTCAAATAATCATTTCTTTATAAAGAAAGCTAACATGGGTAACCAAGAGTCAAAAGTGATGGTTTGTTTCCCCTTCTCACAAATATGGGAAACTAAAATCACATTACATTAGGAAATATTTCCTCCAACCTATTCTAGAAACAAATTCTCTTCCCAATGTAAATATCTAGAATTTCTCATAAAAAAAAATTAAATTTCCCTCAGCATCATCACATGACCATACAATCACATTGGAAATCTCTGGTCCAGTCTTCATCGAATTTTGTGCTCCAGCTATGCATATGCATCAAACTCCCAAAGTACAAAAGTATTTGACTTCCTGGTGATATTCGTCTAGTATTCTGCAACAACTTCAAATCGTGAGCTTCAACACACATCTACAATAACAATCCTCCACCTTGCTACACGATACCTCACCAAAATTTCTCCAGAGTTTGGGCTTTTGGCATATTCCTAGTTCTCTTCTCTAGAACCCTACAAGCATTACTTACTCTAGGCTACTACAAATCTCCTCACCTTCCTCCACTCTCATCTACATAGTGAAACAAATATCTTATTAGATATTTAATGAGATTGTACCTTATTATATTGCTTCTACTATGAACTCTAACCTTTACTCACTGCTGAAATATTCAAACTTGAGAATACATAAAATGTTGTCTCTTCATACAACCAACTATACATTCTTTCTTTATTTTTGTTAATCTCATCATCTAACTCAATGCTTGGCTGAAATTTATTTTCTCCGGGTTGCTGATCAAACCTTCTTCTTCTTCATCACATGTGTTCATCACCCTTAGGTTGTTCTTCAATTGCTGCAAATCAATTCCCTTGAGATTTTCCTCCACTAAGCATTTATTTTTGTCTCAACTTTATCTGCAAAAATTCCATTTCACTCTCTTCTAGACACTTAATTTGTAACCCTGGTCTCCCTCATCTTCCTTCTATAGTAGTCCTCTCATAATCTCGAGCTATAATTTCACTTCAGATACTTTTCTATCAATTTTATTGTAACTTGATCTATTATGGATTCTCTTTGAACCTTTATTATCACTTTCAATAGTACAAATCTCCTTCTTCCATAAGAATCTTCCTTCTCACTATGAGTTTCACACAAGCCACTTCAACATGTTGACTCCATGAACCTATTTGTAAATACCATACTAATCTCTTCCAAGCCTAGTTGTCTCCTAGTATTTTTGTTGACTCCTTCCTCTAGAATCTCCATCTGAACACTCTATTCTCTTCTGGCTTCTGCATGCATTTGCCTCACCTTCTTCCTCTGAGAACTTTATTATTCTTCCTCACTTTTTACCACTAGGTTCCTCTCCATCATCCTCAACTACAAACATTCATCACAACTATACATAATCCATAATTATCTAAAAACAAAATACCATTACCTCCTTGTTCAATCTTCACACAATTGTTGCTGCAAAATTCTTCTTACTCTTGTAATCATTTTGTTGTTTCAAAACTTCTTATTTAGCACCATTCCTCCTACTCATAACTCTAGTCATCTTGACTTTCTTTTCACAATTGTTTTGCATGATTGAGCTCTACTCTAACTCAACCATCTCCTTCTCAAATCCTTCATCACTCATACCTTTGATTCCAACTGCTTGGTGGTTTTTATTCTTCTACTTGTGGCCTTACTTTCAAGCCCTGATATGACTAATAATAGTCATCTTCATCTCTTCCCCTTGTCAACTCTCCTTGTATACTAGTGAGCTGCAACAAATCCTTCTTCTAAAAAGCTTGCGACTTGTCATCCATACCAAGTCATCCTCCTGGTATCTTCTCTTCTCTAGGTTCTTTGTAATAGAACCTCTTCTTGAGAAATTCAAATTTTAAAGCCATCGGTTGTTGCATCTTTACTTTCTCACTCTTAGTTTTGTTGTCAGGTTTTGTCACAATTTTTTTCATCCAATTTATTTTCTTGCTTCCTCTCCTTTAACATAACTTACTTGTGATGACAACTCCTACCAATTCAGTTTTATAAACAAATTTATTTAAATGACCAGGTTAGCATAAACATCACATTCAATGTTTATAATATTTATCACAATATCTCATCTTCCACAATCTTTCCTCAATATACTCGCTGAAAAATTTCCTCTCCAACCAAGAGAATATCAACTCTTCACTTCCCTACAATCATCGAGGGTAAGCTTCTTTTTCTGTCTTCAACCTCTTTTCACTTTGAAGTTGTCTTCAAACCTGGAAACCCAATTTGTACATTTACCAACTCTTCCTTGACCTATATTCTATATCCATCACATGGATCTTCTACTAACCTCTTCATTTGTCTTCCCAAGCTATTTCCACTTTCCACATAAAAATGGTTAAAATTCCATTTCCTCTTAAACAAAATAATATGTTATGTTCTGTCTAATTCTGCTGCTAATAACCTGCATAAAATTACCTCAAAATACATCAAATTATCCTCTCACCTATCAATTTAAATTATGTTCAAATAATTGTTTTTTTTTATCTCAATTTAATTCAAATACTTTCATAACAGCCCATTCAAAAGGCCCTCATACACAATCAACATTTGAACATTAATTCCAACCTTTGTTGTTCTGGCTTAATTACCAAAGAGTGACCATGCTATTTTCAAGCTTTGGTATTCTCTAAAGAATGAAGCTTGGATCTGTTACCACTTTATGGGGCCATGTAGGGTTGCCCTGACTATCTCCCATAACCCAAGACACTCCAAAACACAAACACAACTATGCTTTCCTTAATTATGAAATTTCAGATAATTTATTTAAAATGTGCAGTTGAAACAAACAATATGGATTCCGCTTCACAAGTACCATAAGAGAGTCTTCTATAACCTTCCAATCCATTTTTCTTGCCTCAAATAACTCACATGGGCTTGAATTATTAATGGCACAACCAACATGCCAAAAATGACTCCCAAAAGCTGATACACATCACTAAAAATTTTGTTGGTTGTAGATGCTATGAAATAATTTTTTAGCATAGTCAAAAACCTATATGCGCTACTGTAGCGCTTCTAGAGAAGTGCCTTTTCAACTTCGCGGGAGGTGAAATGACTCAGGTTGGTCCCTAATCACTTCTACATTATATTAACTTGTCTTTCAACATTCCACATGACATCACATACCCTTCGTTTCCCGAACTACACTCTCAATCATGCTAAATAGATAACAACAAATTTGAAATGGTTGTAATTACATTTTTCTATGTTCTGTCAAAACAGAAAATATGGATTCCTCTTCACAAGTGCCATGAGAGAGTCTTCTCTAACCTTCAAATCCATTTTTATTTCCTCAACTAACTCACATGGGATACAATTATCAATGGTACAACCAACATGCCAAAACTAGCTTCCAAAAGCTCATATGTAGCCTTGCAGAATTGTTGGCAGTAGATGCTACAAAATCATTTTGTAACGTACTTAAAAACCTGTAGGTGCCGTGCAATATATTCGTAGTGCTTATAGAAAAGTGTATTTTCGACTTTTGTGGAGGTGAAATGGATTGGATTTGTTCTTGATCACTTTTACATGGTATTAACTTGTCTCCCAACATTCCACACGACTTCACACACCTTTCTTTGCCTGAATTACACTCTCACTCAAACTAACCATGCAACAACAAATTTGAAATGGTCTTGACTGCATTGAAAGCAAGGCTCTCCACTTTTTTTGTTGTAACAACATATTTATTACCAATGAAAACACACAACCACTATTCACACAATTCTTATATGTATTTTACTATAATGATCCCACAAACGAAAATGGACAACCTCACCATACACTTTGTTAATCAAAATAGTCAAAGGGGTATTAACACATGTACTCTTTTTTCCTCAAAGAACACTCAATCTATAGACAGTCAGACAACAACCACTCCATCACGGGTGTGGAAACAACTACAATTAAATTTCAAGGTATACGACTAAAGCACACAACAGTTAAGTCATCATCTCTTAACATCAATTGTTCATCAAACTATAGGGTCTTATAATTGTACACCAACATGACATGGTTCCTACAATGCATATGTGGCATTACCATATACCAATGGTGACTTCACACATCCCTAGACTCACAATTCGACATTATAGATACTTCAGAAACCACTACAAGAACCATATGAAGCTATAACTTCTTATACACAAGTAAATACATATTCAACCCCAAACTACACTTGAACAAAGACTCAATCTTGTTCTTAGAGAAAACATCTACTACATTTGACAACATAATCAGATTCTTAACAAGTGCAGATAAAAAAAATTCATTAATAACAAATAGACAAAGGTATACACACAAAGAGGCACATAAACACATTTTCTTACTAATCAAATTTTGAATACATTAAGCTAGCTAGATTTTACAATGTGGACTTGTGTAGTTCAAGCCTATCATCCTCCTACTATCCTCCTTATGTTGGATCTTATCCTCTATCTCTTATTCACTTATGCCTACCCTCTTCTCAAATACTCATTTCTTTATAAAGAAAGATAAAATGAGTAAGCAAGAGTCACAAGTGACGGTTCAATTCTTCTTCTCACAAAATATGGGAAACTAAATTCACATTTACAATAGGAACTATTTCTTGAAACCTATTCTAGAAACAAATTATCTTCCTAATGTAAATATCTACAATTTCTCATAAAAAAATGAAATTTATTTGGGCATCATCATGTGACAATCCCATCACATTGCAAGTTCTAGTCTAATCTTCATCAAAACTTGTGCTCCATCTATGCACATGCATCAGACTCCCAATGTAAGAAAATATATGACCTCCTAGTCATATGCATCCAGTCTTCTTGAAAAACTTCAACTTGTGAGATGCAACACGCCTTTGTAGTAACAAGAATCCACCTTGTTGCACAATACTTCACCAAAAATTCTCTAGAGTTTGGGATTTTGGCATCTTCTTGGTTCTCTTCTCTACAACACTACAAGTACTCCTTGCTCTAGGATGCAACAAATCTCCTCACCTATTATGAACCCAGCTCAAGAAATGATAGAAAATATAGATCAACGCCTTAGAATTCAGCCTCTTCGAGGGGGAAACCTCCTTTACATTACATAAATGAACAATTCTTGGATGATTCAAATGACAAAACCTCCTTTCTATATATAGGAGTCTGAAGAGTCACAATATAATCCAGCCGACCTAACAATAATAATATAAAGCCACAAAAATAACAATAGAGGGATTCTATGGGGCACAATAATAACAATATGGGGGCAATAGGGGCACAACAATATTAATAAGGGGTATAACTACAATAGTAATGGGGTAATCATTAGTATTATAGGGACCTAACATCACCTTCCTCCACTGTCACCTACACAGTGACTCAAATATATTACTGGATCTTTTACCAACTTGTAACTTCTTCTACTGCTTCTAATGCAAACTCTGACATTTACTCACTGTTGAACTATTCAAACTTTCCAATACATGATAGGTTGTCTCTTCATCCAACCAACTATACCTGGCTTCTTTATTTTTGTCAATATCATCATCTAACTCAGTCCTTTGCTCCAATTTACTATCTCTAGGATGCTCATAAAATCTTCTTTTTCTTCATCACATGTGTTCATCACCCTTAGCTTGTTCTTCCATGAATTCAACTCAACTCCCTTGAGATTTTAATCCACTAAGCATTTATCTTTATCTCAACTTCATCTGCAAAAATTTCATTTCACTCTTTTCCAGAGACTTTATCTATAACACTAGTCTTCCTCATTTTCCTTTTGTAGTAGTCCTCTCATCATCTCTAGTTGTAATTTCATTGCAGCTACTTCTCTATCAAGTTTGTTTCAACTTGATCTAGTATGGCTTCTCTCTAAAATTTTACTATTATTTTCAATAGTTAAAAATCTCCTTCTTCCATGACAATCTTCCTACTCATTGTGAGTTACACACAAGCCACTACAACAAGATGACTCCATAAACATATTTGTAAATAACATACTAAGCTCTTACAAGCCTAATCTTCTCCTAGTATTTATGCTAAATCCTTCTTATGGAATCTCCATCTAAACACGCTTTGCTCTTCTAGAACCTGCATGAAATTGGCTCACCTTCTTCCTCTTAGAATATTGTTGTTCTTCCTCATTTTCTACAACAAGGATCCTTCCCATCATCCTCAACTGGAAACATTCATCACAACTACAATTAATCAATAATTAACTAAAATGAAAGACCATTACCTCATTGTTCAATATTCACATAATTGTTGCCACGTAATTCTTCTTATTGTAGTCATCCTTTTGCTGTTGCAAACCTTCCTATTTGGAACAATTGTTCCTACTCATAAATCTAGTCATCCTGACTTTATTGTAGAAATTGTTTCACATGATTGAGTTCTACTCTAACTCAACCATCTCCTTCTTAAATCCTTCATCACTCGTTCCTTCGATTCCAACTGCTTGGCACTTTTTCTTCTTCTACTTGTGACCTTCCTCTGAACCCCTTCTTTGACTAATAAGAGTCATCTTCATTTCTTCCTCTTGTGAGCTCTCCTTATCTGCTAGTGAGTTGCAACAATCCCTTCTTGTTGTAAGTCTACGACGTTTCATCCATACCGAGTCATCCTCATTATATCTTCTCTTCTCTAGGTTCTCTGTAATAGAACCTCTTCTTAAGCACTTCAAATTTTAAATTTAGCAGTTTTTGCATCTTCAACCACTCACACTTAGTATTATTGATGGGTTTTGTCACCATTTTTTCATCTAAGCTCTTTTCCTACTTCTTCTCCCTTGACATAGCTTACATGATATGGCAACTACAACCAATTTAGTCTTGCAAAGAAAATTCTCCTAATGACCAATTTAACATAAAGATCACATTCAATGTTCATAAGATTTATCACAAGTTCTCATGTTCCACAACATTTCCTAGATCTACTCACTGAGCCAATTCCTCTGCAACCAAGAGAATATCAACTCTTCACTTCGCTGCAATCATATGTTGTAAGTTTATTTCTCTTTTCTCTTCAACCTATTTTCACTGTCAAGTTGTCTTCAAACCTAGAATTTCCATTTGTACATTTGATAATTCTTCCTTTTCATATATGTCATATCCATCACATGGATCTTTTGCAAACGTCTTCAATTTTCCTCTAGATCTATTTCCACTTTCCACATAAAAATCGTTAAATGTCCATTTCCTCTTGAACAAAATAATATGTTATGTTATGTCCAAGTCGGCTTCTAATAACATGCATAACCTTACCTCAAAATATATTAAATTATCCTCTCACCTATCAATTTAAATTTTGTTCAAAGAATCCTTTTTCTCTCAGTTTCATTCAAACACTTTCACAACAACCCATTCAAAAGGCCGTCTTACACAATAACAATATGAACATTAATTCTAACATCTTTTGTTATGAAGGCATCACCAAAGAGTGAACATGCTCTCCTCACACTCTGAAATTTTCCAAATAAAAAAGCTAAGCTATTATACCACTTGATGGGGACATGCCATGTGGCCCTGACTATCTCCCATAACTCAAGATACTCCAACCATAAGCAAAACTCTATTTTCCTTAATTATAGAAATTCATAAGTTTTATTTAAATTGTGTAGTCAAAACAAAAAATATGGATGTCTCTTCACAAGTACCATGATAGATTCTTCCCTAACCTTCTAATACCTTTATATTTCCTCAACTAAATCACATGGGATTCACTTATCAATGGCACAACCAGCATGAGAGACCTATCTTCAAAAAACTCATACACAACTCTGAAAAATTATTGGTTGTTTGTGCCATGAAATAATTTCATAGCATAATCAAAAACCTATAGACGAGATGAAATATTTTAGTAGTGCTTCCAAAAAATTATTTTCAACTTTCGAGGAGGTGAAATGGCTTGTGTTGGTCCTAATAACTTCTACATGGTCTTAACTTCTCTCCCCAAATTCCACATGAATTCACACACCTTTCTTTGCCCACATTACACTCTCACTCAAACTATCCAGTCAACAACAAATCTAAAATGGTCTTGACTGCATTTTTCTATGTGCAGTCAAAACAAAAAATATGGATTCCGCTTCACAAGTTCCACGATAAAGTCTTCTCTAAAATTCTAATCCATTTTTCTTGCCTCATCTAACTCGCATGGGCTTCAGCTATCAATGGCACAAAAAAACTCACTTCTAAAAGCTCATACTTAGACTTGAAAAATTGCTAGTTTTAGGTGCTACAAAATAACTTAATTTGTAGCATAGTAAAAAGCCTATAGGTGCTATGAAATATTTTCATAATGCTTCCATAAAAGTCTATTTTCAACTTTTGGGGAGGTGAAATGTCTCGGGTTAGTTTCTAATAGCTTCTACATGGTCTTAACTTGTCTTGCAACATTCCAAATGACTTCACACACTTTTGTTTGCCTAAGCTACACTCTCACTCAAGCTAACCAGACAACAACAACTCTAAAAATGTCTTGAATGCATTCAAAACAAGGTTATCTATATTTTTTGTTGTAACAACAAATTTATTACCGACCAAAACATGCAACCATTATTCACACAATTCTTCTAGGGACTTTACTACAAGAATTCCATAAAGGAAAATGGACAACCTCACATACACTTTGCCAATTGAATCAATCAAAGGGGTATTAACATAGGTACTCTATTTTTCTCTAAGAACACTCTACTTACACACAATCCAATAACAACCACTTCATCATGGGTTTGGAAATAAGGACAACAAAATCCCAAGGTGTGACTAAAGAACATAACAGTTAAGTCATCAACTCTTAACATCAACTAGTTTATATAATTACAGGGTCCTACAACCATACAATGACAACACATGGTTCCTACAAAGCATATGTGGAATTACCATATACTAGCAGTGATTACACACATCCATAGACTCGATATCCCACATTCTAAATACTTTAGCAACCATGACGACAACCATATGAAGCTACAACTTCTTATACACAGGTAATTACATATTCAAACCCAAGCTACACTTTAACAAAGAATCAACCTTGTTCCTATAGCACACAATACTACATTTCACATCATACTTAGATTCTTAATAACTTCATACAAACAACTTCATTAATATTAGAGAGATAGAGGAAAATACACACAAAGGTACATAAACACATTCGCCACTAATCAAACTCTACATACATTTAGTTGGAAAAATTTTATAATGTGGGAATGTGCAGCCCAAGCCTCTCATCCTCTGCCTCTCCTCCTAGCGCTGAAGCTTCTCCTCTCTACCTCTACTTCTCTTCTCCCTACCCTCTTCTTAAACACTCATTTTTTTATAAAGAAATATAACATGGGTGACCGAGTCACAAGTGATGGTTTGTTTCCCCTTCTCACAAAATGTGGGAATATTAAATTAGATCTATATTAGGAAATATTTTCTCCAACCTATTCTAGAAAAAATTTCTCTTGTTAATGTAAATGTCTACAATTTCTCACAAAAAGATTTAAATTTATGTCAACATCATCATGTGACCATCCCATCACATTGGAAATCTCTTATCCAATCTTAATGGAACTTTGCACTCCATATTTTCACTTGAATCAGAAAGGATTATGCAATGTTATGCATAAAGGAGGCATTATGATCACTAGAAACGTGCACTATGTAGTTGTGGAGGAAGATTGTGTATTTCTAGGTTCCAAGGGAGCTAACTGTGCACTGGATTTGCGTAATGTGTAGTTTGTGTTAGCGAAGGAGTCTTGAATTGCATCATGTGTAGTTTCAGTTGGAGGACAAGGGTAACTAATGCCGATTATTGTGTAGTTCATAGTCGAGGAATGCCAATGATTTCATAATGCATGGTTGCAGCTAGAAAGGGAGGGCCTCTACAAAGAAAGATTTCACAATACACAGCTGGAGAAGCTAGTGAGGCTTAAGTATCAATTGCATAGTCTATTTCAGCAAAGGGGAAAGTTCTGGATCTATGACTAAAGAGTGGAGGGGTGTGGATCAGGTTGAGAGTCAATCAGTTTTGTGACTTACATCATGCAAGCAAGATAGTGAAAACAGAGGAACATGCATGCATAAATACACCCAACAACAACAATTGTTGGTAGGTGAGGAGACAACAAATGTGATGTCACACATGTAAATAAAATTGAAAGACTTAAACAACTCTTTTATAAGTTAATAATGTAAAAAACACATCTTGTTACAATAAAAATCAAGCAAAATGACACTTGCAAACACAAAAGCAGCAAAACCGACTCTTGGGAAACTTACCCGGAATAACAATGCAAAGGGGATCTAAAGCTCCTTAAACTTGTGAGGATGGCTAGAGCTCCAATGCCAAGAGTGAGAATGAGCTATATTATCCTTTCTTATATAGATTAGTGGTCATGAGATTAGGTTTAAGGTTAGAACCATGCATAACTAGAATCAAGGGGGGATCGACACTTGTATTTAGATCAAACTTGGAAAATTGTGCCACACTGTTGGATGGACATGCGTGACTCCTATTTTCTAGGAGTGTACAAATTACTAATCTCGAGGACTACCAACGCACTGGCTGAAGTGACTACATATTTCCCAGTGACAAGGGACTATGCAGTTTTGTGTCAATGTGAGATGTGCAGTTTCACCTCACAATGATGATTAGACAATTTCTCTTTGGAGCAGCTACATGACTCCATGATTTTGCAGTTCAGTTTCATAAGGAGTTGTGCAATTCCTTGTGATAGAGGATGATGCAGTTTATGAAGACTAGGCATGCAACCAGTGCTAGACTAGGACACGATTTAGATTTTGTTTGATAAGTGTTTACTTTTCTTCATAATTTGTGCAATTATTGTCGACAAGACCCAATTTTCATCATGAAAACATAGTTAAGAAATCAAAATCCTAATGATGAAAGAATAAGTCATTGTGAAACTTAATAAACAAGAACACTTGATGTTAGTTAAAAAGACAATTGTTATGATCAAAGGTAAGCTCCAAAATCAAAGAGCATGCAAAATTTTGGAGGGGGGTTGTAGCAACTACAAAACGTGGCAATACACTAGTATAACTCCAGATTCTCTGTATGGGTCTAACATTACACATCGATTATAACTTTTCAAGAAGTATTGTTTCATCTCATCAATCACCAAAGATTTCTTACTTAGCCTATTTAAAGATATATTTTCCTCTATTCCTTTTATCATTCAAAACACTTTCAACAGTAGGTCAGATCTCAGTTGTTTTGATCAGGTGTTAGGATTATATAGAAACATGAGTGAAATATATCAAATTTATAACATAAACTCTAGTGTTTATCTACTGCTAGCAGGCCTATTCAGTACCCCAGTGGAGTCACTACATAAGCACAAACATTGCTTCATTACCAACAAGCCTTTGTAGTACCCTGGTAAAGTTTCTTGCTTCACCTTTTTGCACATGAATCCTTTCTCTTCTTTCACCCATAATTTATTTTATAAAATTATACTTAATGGCACTTTATCAACATCTATATCATCATGTTAGGAAGAGGGATCCTAACTTATTCAGGGAAAAAGAGGTTTTTCCTTCAGAGAATGTTATATATACCTCTGAAATAAAATTTTATTTTCTAGCTCTCCTCCTTTACCTTTTTTACTTGACCAAGTTGACAAGTTAAAACCAACCAAATATAGAAGGTCAACTCAAGAAAGAAGACCCTATTAGAGAAACAAACATCCTAGATCTTCTAAGGTTTTCAATGAGAAAGAAACATGTTTTGCATCTAAGCAGCATGCATTGAAAGATACAAGGCCCATGTAAGGAAATGGATATACAATTAACCAATTGTTAATAGTTACACAACGTCCTCTTTAACTTTTTCCATGCTTGTGCATAACCAAAACACACAACTATCATACAAGGATTATTAAAAACAAGTTCAAAACAAAGACACGAAACAGAAGAAAACAAAAGAAATAGTAATAAAAACAATCAAGAAAAAGAGTATACTAAACCTACTCCTAAAATAAGTGAAGGAAAGGTGAGACTTACATGAAATGAAATTTCCAATACAAACATAGAAACATCCTCTAACCTATATAAGAAAGCGATGGAGTGATAAGAAAGATCATCAAAAAAAATATGCAAAGAGAAAGATGAATCAATATAACATGCCCAAGACTTGAAGGCTTAAAAGATTAGTAGAAATGTATGATAATAAATCCCGTGTTAAACAATATACTATTGTGTCTTGATGGTTACACACACTTTGACAACCTCTTATGAAAGGGCATTCATTCAAACTTTCAATCTTGGAAAATATGAGAAAAGATCGAAGCTTGCTAAAAGAAAATGGACTTACCAAGTAAGACTCTTCTAACCATTCAACAATGGGATCATGATAATAAGGTGAAAAATGTTGTGATTGAAAAGGTGATTGATTTTCATTATATTTTTTCATATCTTTAAGGTTTTCCCATGATGGAAAATCGTTATAATCATGTTCAGAACACTCACCAAGATTAGAGGATCCTGACATAACCATCAATAAAGGATGAAGTGCCTCGACTTCGTGGTATTTATAAACTATCCAATGGCAAATAATCAAATAATGGTTGCTTGGAATAACTGATAGATGAATATTCATAATTATTAGTAGATGTATTGATGAACACATTAAGAAAGCCACTAATAATATCAAATTTAACATTCAAATCCAAGGGGTCTTCATGATTGAATGAATTAAAAGAATGCCCTACTTGAATAGAAAGAGTTGGAAACTCCACTTCTTCACATGCTAAAGGTGAGGAATAAGACATATCATGAGAAATTGATTCAATCCTTTCTTCTTTGAAATGAATATCAATGTCCCACCATTCCTGAGTGTAATCAATACTAGTAATATTGATATCATAATTATTACAAGAGGGAACTGATGTAACATATTCTTTAAACATGTCAGGAAAGTGAGTCAATGATAAAGAAGAAGAGGAAAGATAAAATGAGGAATCATTTACAACAACTGATTCTTTCTCACAATCTTAGGCCCACACATAATCATCATAAAAGTTACCATGAATCTCTTGTTCCTACATAACATCATTCTGAACTTGATCCTCATGAGATTTAAAAGAGGATAATAAAACTGGTTGATTAGGTGAATCACAATAAATAGGATCAAAGGGAGTAATTGATGGAGAGAAAGAGATATATCTTGAAGAAATAATATCATTAATCATATCATATTGAATATTTAAGCATGAATCAAAATTTTCATTATGAGGGGAAACCGAAGATGGGATTGGTTTTACAATATGGTCTTCAAGTATTCCAACCTCAACATTGATACATGGAGTTTATTCATTTGACGAACACATGAGAGAAGATGAAGAGGCACAAGACAAATTAGATTCATCCTTCGAAAATTTAAGTGCTCCATAACAAATAAAAGCTCGAAGACATGCAAGATATTCAAACTCAAGAGGATTCAAAGAAATCTATACAAGATATTGAAACTTATCTTTCATAAAATCCCAATCTATGTCTTCCTCAAGAAATTCATTAAAAAAGTGAACAAAGTGATTGACAAAATCCTCCAAAAATTTATCTTATTGCATTCTAAGGCGAATAATTTTCTTATATATATTTTGATAGTCATACCTGTTAAAGACTGGTTGAAGATTGATGACAAGTTGTTTGAAATAATGAATAGAAGTTTTTGACAATATATAACATCACTGTTTAACATGAAATTCAAGAGTGAGAATGAATAACTTACAAGCATCATCCTCACAATTAACCATGAAAGAACAAAAAAATTCAAGAAAGCGGAGGGTGTGCTCAAGAATGGTTGTTTTTCCCTCTCTATTAAATTTCAATTTCAGTAAGTTATGAATTATTAGCGTGGGAAATTTCATAATTTCATCTCTACAAAAATATCCTGGGGTTACGATTTGGGAGGAGGTCATTTAAGATGAAAATTGAAACCATAATTCATGAGTTGAGCCTGTCATATATCCCTCTTTCTAAGGCTAACTATTGACGGTGCTGGAAATCCATCAACCAGGGGGATCTCCCTCATATGAAGTCCCAACTATACCTCACATTGTTTGGAATAGGAGATCAAATGAAAAATCTGATTAGTTGCCATAAGTGTGATCTCAAAGATGTGCCTTGGATGTAATAAAGAAAAAAAAGACGTACAGATATATTTGGTGACAAAAAGTGTGTAGATTTTGTGAGGTATCAATTGTAATGCATAAAAGGTTATTTCACATAAAAGGAAAAGGATTGAGCCTCTACAAGAAAAGTAATAGTACTACCCTAAAATATATGTATGAGTGAATGAAGGAACTGTTAGTTATCCTACAAAGTAGGTCACATGACAACAACGATCATGATAGAATATATAACACACATCCAAGAAGATACATACTAAGGTTAGTGAAATAGTTCATTGACATTAGCGTAAATAAAATAACATATACTGCAAAAATATAAAGAGTAGTCTTACAACATCCACAATATATGCATGAAAGTGTGTCATCTCTAAGATATTTTGATCATTAATTGAAAGTTCCAAGTATACAATTACAATGATATGAAAATATCCACAATAGTGAAACATAAAACCACCACTTGTTTCTCCAAAGAATGATACTCACTCCTATACTAGACTAGAGAAGCCAAGGCTACCAATCTCAAGTGTCAACCCCTTTTTTTGAGCTATGAGGGCTTATTTATAAAAAATGGGATGGAATTTCATCTCCCTTTGTGACCTTTGAATTTATCTCATGATTGTTGGACTTCTTTTGTCCTTATTCTAGCTAATGCGTCTTCATATTCCACACTTGACTCTTGTACTTCCACTTACATTTACACTTGTTATAGTCTAAATACAATAAGATAAAACTCCCCACATAAGACAAAATTGGCTAAGCCTAATAAGATGAACCTTATACATCATTCTTGAGTTTGAGGAAACTATAGCTTGATAACTTCCACATGTAACTATGTTGTAACATATTGGTGCAAAGCCTTATATTGTGTTGCTATGTCCTCAAGCTTGGATGGAAGATTTGACTTATATCATACTCTTACCTCTATAACGTCTAGGTAGATATTTTTGGAACTAGATTGAGCTTCATTCCATAATAAGAGCAACTTCATATTTACTTTAGTAGGTGAAACTACTTACCACTGCATATCATCCTTGTAATTTCCAAGTAATCTTTGGTAATAACCTACTTCAAGTTGTTCAATTATACTTGGATTTCCTACCTCATAACATTTCTTCCCTTTGTCTCTGTAAATGCTCCAATATAAGGAATCTTTGGTGCTTTTACCAAGGTTTCAAAACTATGATACAACCTTCCATAGGCACTCATAATCTTGGTCATATATCTACCAAGATACTTATTACTTTGTAAGAACATTCTAACCTTATTTTTTACCAATTCCACTTCCTATCTTCTTTTTATGGCCAATTGTGATGGTGAATTCATGTACTTGGTGCGCCATTCCTAGATCATGCTAATTGTTACATGGATCACCTTCTGAACTTTCATATTTTCTCATGTCTCTTTTGCATTTCATGAAAAGGAACCAACACCTTATGAAAATTGGTCATCTCTTCACACAATTGTCTCATGGTGTCTCCCAATGATTGGATTTAATCATATATCATTGCTTGTATCTCCTTCAAGTGAGAATTGGTGGATGAAAATATTTGGTTCTCGTCTTCGAGATGATCAAACTATTGTCTTAATGGTTGTATTCCTCCACCAATAAATCTTTATTCACCTTTATAACTAATGCAAAGGCCAAGTTTACTACTACAACTGCCTTTAAATTTCTCCTGGTGTGAGTCACAATCACCTTCTTTGTTTCAATGGAAGAAGTTTGAACTAGGTCAATAGGAAAATAATTTCTCCTTTCCTATATGATTCTATTTTTTATTTTATCAAAGGTTAGGTTGGAAATATTCATGTCGGGTAATTTAATTGTGTGTTAAATTGTTTTACATTAAATTGTCAATCCAGGTACATAGAGTTGTGAAGTATAGGGCAAGATATATGTTAGGAGTTTAGATTTCAATTCTAATGGAAATACATTACATGGAAATAAATTTATACTCTGTGAAAGTGAATAAAATGACATTAAATGAAATACTAATCTAGAAAAACATTAGAGAATTAATCTAGGAAAAAATTGAAAAATTAATCTAGGGAAACATGTAAACTTAATTCATTAAAGCATGGAATATTAATATATGGAAGCATGTAAAATTAATTTATTAACTCATGGGAATCTCTAATATATAAAACGAAGTAAATTCAATCTATGAAAGCTTGTAAATTTAATATAGAAAGCATTTGAAATCTATTTCCATGAAAGAAAACATTCTTAGTCTATGAAAGCTAGAAACTCTAATTACAAATGAGAATGATTTAGAATTAAATATTTATGTATATTTATATTGATAAAGCGTTTAGTTTCAATATGGAAAAGAATGAAGTGACAATTAGAAACTTGAAAATAAAGTATCTGTAACAAGTAAATAAATTAAATCCTAAACTAAGTGATCATTGCAATGTAATTTATTTATTAACTGAAAAGATTGAAGAATTGTTAGACAATTGTGATGACTTCATAAACTAGATTTATTTAGGTTCAAAATGGATGATATATTTCTTAATTTGATTAAAAACTCAAATTATTTCCTCTATTGTTACATTTGATGGTTGCAACACAAAATCTAAAAAAATCCCATTGAAGCATCCACAAATATCTCCAAAATTTTGCATTGTTTTGAAGAAATTCCTCCTTTACAACTGAATGAGCTCATTCTACACAAAACCCACGTTTTAATTTTTCTACAAGTGTCTTAGTTTTCCCAGGAACCACGTTAGAATTTGACTGGTCAAAAATTGTGATTACTCTAGATCACCATCTTCAATCAAATGTTAATGGCTAACACTTGCAACATTAAGAAAAGTGCTATTGTTGATCTACAAAAGAAACTAATTTAAAACATAAGAAAACTAATATAAGTTTCATATATTTTAAAACTACAGGAATTATAAAACAATATATTACAACAAAACAACAATATAAAACTATAAACTAAATAACACAAAACTTATCAAATGTGTTGTATTCCATCATAGTTTGGAATTATACTCCAAGATTTCCTCCCTTTGAATGGAGAAGGCACTCCCATTTATACAGAAACAAAGATGACTAATTAATAAATGTAAATCCACAAATATCTCCTAGATCCATAAATATCTTGTAGATCCACAAATATATCATGTGGTTATAACTATGTGTTAACATTTAACAAGTAATATCTCTACATATCCTCTCACAAATCTTTAAAATATTTGATAAAAAATATTATTAAAACTTCCATAGTTCTTCTCCATCAAATGTGCTTGAATGATTATCTCAAATCTTCTCCAAATATTCAACAATCGGAAATAAAATTCGAATTTGAGGCTTGGACGCCAAATATCACTTTGCTGGGATCTTCAAATATGCTTACACACATCCAAAAACTCATCCAACTTCTATATATAAGTAAATACATGTTATTTTTATAATATTTAACCATAAATTCACTCAATACACTAAAATAAATGCTTTGGAAAATAATAATTCTAAACCCATATAAAATTAAAAAAAGGGTCTTAATATAAGGTTATAAGATAGCAAGATATTTTTAAAAGTGAATGAAACGAAGATGAAAAAGATGACATTTTGGAGACCCAACATCAACTTTCCCCCCCAAAGGAAGATATTGCATGTCCTTATGCAACTTTACATTGATTCACATGGAATGAATTCATCTCAACTTGTACGACCTTTTTTTTCCCTTTTCTGTAGCCTTGAGGTTTTGTGACTTGAGATATCTATCCACGACTTGCATCTTTTGCAAAGCCTTCCTCAATTTTTTCTTTTTCTCAGGAGCCTGTTATTGTGGAGTCTTCTTTGAAGGGTATCTAAGTGAAAGTTCTTATGTTTTGTTGTTGTGTGGAAGAAAATTCCTTTTACTTGTGTTCTTACTACAACTAAGAATACTTAAAAATGCATTAAAAAATAATACCCATTCACATACATATCATCCAAGATTTTCTCATAATATGAATCATTTCAAAACATATTCATCTTTAAATCGAAGAGAAACAACAATCAATAGAGAGAAAAATGTTAGTAAAAAATATATGAGGTTATGGAACATGGAATTGAAGAATGGTAATGGATATCCTCCTAACTGAAGGTGTTTTCTATCTTTGAAAAATAGGGAAACAAATGTCACATGGGAAATTTTCCAAATACATGCCTTTTAGCATTCAAGAAATTATTGATGAAATATTAGAAAACAACATACCTTCACCTACCTAAAACGTCCATAAGCTATGCATCTAGGAGATCTTGGTTTTTATTGTTGATCATGGAATGTAAAGTGAAAGAATCTAATATCCTTCTTCATTTCTCTTCATTGTATGGATAGATGATGAAATATGAAATCAGAGCCTTTGTGCTTTCTTATTACTAGAACTAGGAATTAAACCTTTATTTATTGGAACATTGTTATAATGTATTTTTTATATCATAAAACATATAGTCTTCACATATAAACCTGATTATTACAATTCAATCCATGTGAATGGATTTAGCTGATGTTGAACATAAAAAGAAACCCTTCAATTACTGACCACTAATGTTAATCATTAACCAATGAGATACAACTCACCAATAATATAAATGAGTGTCAAGCTACAAGAGTGCATCTTAAAAGGTACGAGTGAATGTGTTAAAGTTGAGTAACCAATAAGATCTTACAATCAAGAGACAATTTTTGTATTCCTATTGTTGTCAGTGAAGAGGATCTCCATTGATTTATGCAAGCTCCAAGTCACTTAAAAGAATCTTTGATCTTGGTCACAAATAAAGTGTTGTAGTTGATGGGACAAGACCTATTGGAAGGTGGGCCTTAAGGAGTCCCACATTAGCCAATTCGAGCATAAAACCAAAATTTATTTGAAGAAACATAATGAAATATTCAAATCAACATGAAATTACAGAACTTATTCTTAACATTGTTTTCTAGTTGCTTGGTTTTCAAGCAAATATTGTGTCCAATTACGCCAGTAAACTCGTTTTCACAAGAAGGTTTTTTTTCCTTTTTCTTCTCTTTACTTTTTATTTAATATATTTTTTTATTTTCTTCTATATATATATATATATATATATATATATATATATATATATATATATATATATATATTATATATAATTCTATCTTACTCTACTATGACAAAGAAACCCCTTTCAAGTATAGGAATACTTCCAATGGAACCATGTGTAACATGATGGCAAATAAACTCATATTCAAGTTTGGAAGACACATTTTGATATATACCAGTATATGAGAGACCAACTTCCTTCATTGAGATGATGTAAGAAAATATTGAAGAATTAAGTATTGGGATCTGACGTCTGTCTTCAACCAAGATTCAATGTAATATTATCTACCTTGGCTTCTTGCTATCATGCCATGAAAGTTTTCAGATATGCAATTCTTGTTCATAGAATATGGTGGTAGGCATGAAATAAACTCTTCAATCTCACGTTTCAACAACTTCTCTTGATCATATGTGGTCTACAATTCTTTAATATTCTATGGAGTTTCTTCTAGATGTTATTCCTCAAAGACAATTGTAGATTTTTTTTTGCAATACTCTTCTTAAGCTAAGATGAATACCATTTAGATCAAGGGGAGTTGTTTGAATATTTTGTACCTCAACATTGTAATTGGATTGAGGTATTTTATTGTTGGGTATGTGAAATGATTATGGATGTAGTTGAGCGGGAATGGGTTTTTGGAGTGCTTGAATAGTTGGTAATGGGAAATGTTGAAATAAGGTCAACTAATTGTAAAAATGATGTTGTGGTGGAGGTGAATGGTATGGATTTTATTGAGATTAGTATTGAGGATAGTGAGGAAAAGATTGAGGATATGGTGGATTTATTTTGTAAGGCCCATGCCAACCTTGTTGCAAGGATAGTTTTTGAGGTCGGTATTAAGATGGCTAAGGTTTCCAAGGAAAGGATGTTTTCCAATTACTTTGAGATTATTGTGAATAATGTTGAAATTATGAACTAGGATCTTGCATCATACCGAGTGGATGAGGATGCCAAGGTCTTCTTGGGGATATATAACAGAGTTGTCCCAATGTTTGATTTATTCCATTACTTTTTTGGTAAAACACCTTCAACCTGGGTAAAGATGGGTAGTCCTTAGTACCATGTGATTACGCACATATGACACAAATTTCAATGTTATCATCTAAACATTCAAGCAAAGCATGTTTCTTTTTACATTTAGGGAAAAATATAGACAACAACATTCTCAATTTTCTAGTTGTTTTGAATTCTTGGAATATCAATTTGTTCACTTAAATTACCAAGAATATCAATTTTAATATTATCAAGCAAATTTCCAAGTTCAGATTGACTTACCAATATTGATGCCAGCATACTTATTGTATCTCCAGGAGATTTACCATACTTTTCTTTTCCTCTTGATATGTTCTTACATAATTCACAAATCTCTTGAAACAATACTTGAGAAACATCTCCTTTACCCGTGATATTAATAAGATAAATACACTTGTCTCTAATATCTCTAGGTAAAAGGGATTTTAATTTATCAAATCCTCAATTATGTAACTTTTCCTCTTAACACTATAAATAAATCTTTCTACTAGGTCCTCAAGGCTCTCATCTTCTTTTTGAGTCATTTTAAAGATTTAATTTTTAAGATCATGATGTATATAATAATTTTTGTATTTTTTTGGAAATATCTTTTTCATATCATTCCATGATCTTATTGAAATAGTCCCTAAAAACATGAACGATTTAATAGCTCTATCATTCAATGTAGTTGAAAACAATCTCAATTTTTTAGTGTTTAATAAGTAACCATAAGATCTACATAGTATTTCAAATTTAAAAAGAAATATTTCTGGATATTCCAATCTCATATTGTGGAAGTTGGGAAGTAAAAAATGGAGAGATGTTTTTCATTATAACACTTATATCAATATCGTGAATGGGAAATCCCAAAGAATCACCTTCACTATCATCACTTCCATCCATTTCTTCTACCTCCTTTTCCATGTCTTCCACCTCCAAGAGGCAGTGTTCTTCTACCTGCAATACTAGGAATTTATGATGTAGAAGGTGATGTGGTTCTTACTACACCATGTGATCTAGTGGGGATGGTAGGTGACTATGGAATTGATTTTTTTGAAAATTTTACTTTAATAAATCTAACTTTAATATGGAATCGAGAACTAATTAAATTAAATTTATGAAACTAAAAATGAATGAAGTTAAAAATGAGATGAAATTAAACAATTATGGTTAGGAGAAACCTCAAAATGTGATGCACAAGTTCTTACTTTTCGTTTTACCATTTCTCCTTTCCAAAGTTGCATAAAGTAAAGAGTAATCTAAATTGAAAGGTAAATCATATGTATACTTCTATGAAAACAATGCCAAAAATATTGGATAATTTCATTGCTCTATAAATTACTTTACATTAAATTATCATTCTAGGTATGTATACTTGTGAAGTATACAAAAAAATATGTGCTAGGATTTTAGATTTCAATTCTAATGGAAATAAATTTCAAAGAAAGAAATTCCTGCTCTAAGAAAGTGAATAAAATGATGATAAATGAAATACTAATCTATAAAATCATTGGAGAGCTAATCATGGAAAGCATTGAAAAATTAATCTAGCAAATCATGTAAACTTAATCTATGAAAGGATGGAATCTTAATCTATGAAGGCATGCAACATTAATCTATTAAATCACGAGAATATTTAATCTACAAAACTAAGTAAATTTAATGTATGAAAGCTTGTAAATTTAATCTACAAAACATTTGAAATCTATTTCTATGAAAGCAAACATTCTTAGTCTATAAAACAAGCAACTCTAATTACAAATGAGAATGCTTTAGAAATTAAATATTTTGTATTTTGATATTTCTCAAGCACTTGATTTCAATATGGAAAATAATGAAATGAAAATTAGAAACTTGAAAATAAAGTATCTATAACAAGTAAATAAATTATATCCTAAAGTAAGTGATCATTGTAATGTAGTTTATTTCTTAATTAAAAAGATTGAAGAATTGTTAGACAATTGTGTCGAATTCATAAACTAGATTGATTTAGGCTCAGAATGAGTGATCTCTTTCTTAATTTGATGGAGAGTTTAAATTATTCCTTATATTGTTTCATTTGATGGTCACAACATGAAATCTAAAAATTTCCATTCGAAAGATCCACGAATATATCCAAAATTGTGCACTATTTTAAATAAATAATCATGTTTCAACTAAATGAGCTCATTCTTCATAAAACCCATGTTTCAATTTTTCAAGATCTGTCTTATCTTTAGAAGCAACCATGTTAGAATTTGACTGGTCAAAAATTTCTACTAATCTAGATCACCATCTTCAATCAAGTGCTAAAGGCTGACACTTGAAACCCTAAGAAAAATGTTATCATTGATCTACAAAATAAACTAATTTAAAACATAAGAAAAATTAATATAAGCTTAATATATTATAGAACTACATGAATTATAAAACAACATCTTAAAACAAAACAAGTGTTAGGAAACTACCTCACCAAAAGATAGAAAAGATAGATTAACACCTTAGAAATCAGCCTCTTCGAGGGGGCAACCTCCTTTACATTATACAAATGAACAATTCTTAGATGATAGAAATGACTAAACCTCCCTTCTATGTGTAGGAGTCTAAGGGGTCATAATATAATCAAGCTGACATAACAGTGATAACATAACGGCACAAAAATAATAATAGTGGGTATCTGTGGGGCATACTAATAACAATATGGGGACAATAGGGGCACAATAATAACAATAAAGGATACAATGACAATAGTAATGGGGGAATAACTAGTATTATAGGGGCCTAACATGCCCCTCTCTTTCCGAAAAGCATTGTCCTCAATGCTTGAGTAGTTCTGGATGCTTCTATATAAATTTATCATCATCCCATGTGGAATCTCCCATAGATAAGTTCTTCCACTTGATGAGATACTCTGAAATTGATCGATTTCATAGCTGTTGAGTTCTTATTTCTATGACTACTTCCAGTTCCAATATGATTTTTCCTTCCTCGTCAAGTTCTAGCGATATTGTTTGAACTAGGAGCTTGTCACCTATAACCTTCTTTAAACATGAAACATGGAAAAGTGGGTGCTCTGAGGAAGCTGCAACAAGCTCTAATTTGTATGCCATAGTAACAATCTTTTGTAACATCTTGTATGGACCATAATACTTTGGTGATAATTTATTATCCTTACTAGCTTGCTTGAGCTACATTTGTTTATATGGTGGTAACCGTAGGAATACCTAGTCACCTACATCAAAACTTCTTTCGCTGCAATGTTGATATGCCTGTTGTTTCATTCTATTTTGTGCCAATGTGAGGTTATCCTTTAAGAGTTGTAGAACTTGTTGTTGATACTCGTTGTGATGTTCCACTGCTTGAACCTTAGAATTTTCTCTTAAATATGATGTGATGGATGGTGGATGATATCCATAAAGTGTCATAAATGGGGTCATTTTTGTTGCAGTATGGAAGGAAGTGTTATACCACCATTCAGCCAAAGGCAACCATTTGACCCATTATGTATGTTTATCAAATACAAAGCAACAAAGATATCCTTCCAAACATTTGTTTACTATCTCAGTTTGACCATCAAATTGAGGATGATAAGATCAACTATGAGCTAACTGAGTATCAAGACAAGAAAATAATTATGTCCAAAAACTTCAAGTGAAAATGGGACCTTTGTCGCTTACAATAATCTTTGGGTTTCCATGTATCTTTTGACTTGTTTCCATAAACGCAGTAGAAACTATATTGGCTTTAGATGGATGTGATAGTGCATAAAAGTGTGCATACTTGGTAAGTCTGTCAACTACCACCATGATGATACTCTTTCCCTCGGACATGTGTAAACCTATGATAAAATCCATTGAAACCTCCTCCCAACGTTAGCTTGGAATGGATAAAGGTTGTAATAAACATGGGTTCTTAATTGTTTCAACTTTATTTTGTTGGCAAACCAAACATTCTGCCACAAACTTTTGAATATCCTATTTAAGGCCATCCCAAAAAAATTCCTTCTTAACCCTGTGGTAAGTTTTTAAAAATCTTGAGTGCCCTCCTAAGGGAGAAGTGTACAATTCCATAAGAATGTTTTGTTTGAGTTGGGAATTCTTACATAGGTATAAGCAATCTTTGTACCTATTGATGCCTTTAAAATCCTAGCACCAACATTGGGGATAACCACTCGGTCCAGACCTTAGTACAACTCCTTTTCCATTTGGTATGGTAGCTCCTACTAGATATTATGGGACCAGTTTCCCATAAAATGAATGGTATAATGGATGATTGTTTTCTAATGTGTAATAAATATGATAAGTGCTTTAACCTATAACTCAAAAAATATACAAATATACTTATCTAACCCAGGGTAATGTACTAACAATGTGATTTCTGATTACTCCTAACAAATAAATAATCATATAGATGAATTATTGATCGATAGAAAGATGCATTCATATATAATGATTAGTTTGTTTAAGAAATTAAAAAAGTAATTATAAAATCATATCGCATTCATAAAAATATATGTCGTTGACATATATCTTTAAAGTATAACAATTCTAAATCTTCATAAATGACATGATAAATAATTGTTTGAAGAGCATACATATATCAAAAATAGAAACTTTTTAAAAAGAATGCTTCATCACATAAGGAAACAAGAAAAAAGAACAGTGATACAAATACCGCATGCATTTGAGTCTTTTCAATGTCAGTAACACTCTGATTCGATTTCTTATTTGAGAAATCTTCCAAGAGATACAAAAGTGCAGGTCTTGAAAAAGTTTCTTCACAAAAACGTAGAACCTTGATCGACTACTAATAAAAAATATATTTAGAAGTACAAAAGTGGAACTTCTGAAGCCAAGTTTTTATTTAAATTGAGGACCATTCCTTAAAAGACATAAAAGGGTTTAAATAATAAAATGAAAACTAACTGTCAATAAAAATCACTTTGAGCTATTGAAACTACAAACATGAAAATCTGGGATATGATTTATGAAAATAATAGTGCGATAGCCTTTGAACTAATTCATTGTATCTACTTCTTCTCTTGCACTTGCAGCTAACAAATTGAGAGCATTCGCTGAATTTCCAGAGGATGAATCAGCCTGGAATGTAGTTGCCCTACATATGTGGCATCTGAAAGCTCGGGAACCATTCGATCAAAAATGTTGGCAAGGCATTTGGTGGCCATCTGCTGGCTATGCAACTTGACTAGGAAGAACCAAAATGCATCCCAAGTCAAGTTTTTCACTTTGCCGATTTGTTCTTCTATGCTAGCAAGATCTTGTCTCCACTGATTTTCTAGTGTTTTTGCCTTTGGGAGCTTTCCTAGGGAGCAATCGGAGATCAAGTTAGCTCTATATAAGTTGTCATTTAACAACTCGATCACAGTGTTCATTATATCCCTGGCTCTGGAAGTAGCTCTTTCGGCACTTATTAACTGTGATTCCCACTTATAAAACAAGACTTCTTTGTGTGATTCTTGGATTTTCGGTAAATCTGCAGCCATGCCTTTTTCTTAACTTTACCAAGATAGAAATTTTGTGACCTTATCATCTACGTTTTCAAACTCTAACCTGGTGTCAACTACCTATTCAATGAGTGATGTAGTGATGATGCACAATAGGTCAACTAATGATATTTTATGGAAAAGGATATTCAGTTGCTGAGATAAGGCTTTAGTCACTTCTAGGGATTCTTTCTTGAATTCATCAATCTTTGCATAACCTTTGAATTTCTCTACCTATAATTGCAGTTGTAGGATTTGTTGTTCTTTGGCCTTCTTTTCCTATTGAAGCGACACTTGAAGCTTGTTGAGTTCTTGAGATAACTTTTATTTTTTCTGGAGAGCCTGCTGATCAATCTTTTGTTTCTCTAGATTTCATTGTTCTTTCAGTTGCTCATTCTGTGGTTGTTGCTTGGCTAACTATTGCTGAAGTTGACCAATCTTCTGTTGTTCCACTTCCATTTTCTCTTCAAGTTGGGTGATCCTTAGATCCTTTTCTTTTATCAGTTGGCTAACTTCGAAGGCCTTGTCCATTGTGGCAGCGGTATAGGCACCTACATATTGAGATAATTTAGTTAAATCCTCAAAAAGATTGACTTTTGAGTCTTTCCACACCACATTCATTAGTTTAACTTAAGGAGTTGAGAATGGCCCCTTGTCAGTTTTTCTCTTTTTCCTCTGTCTTTTGACCACAGCCCTATGCTTTGGACTGTAAAATACATCCAGGGGTGGTATCTCCTCCACCTTCAATACAACCTCTTTTGAAGGATTCTCTGCAATTATTTCAATATCATGCTGAGCATTCACAGTGCCAACTGCCCCTTCAATTGTAATACTAGTAACAATAGGCTCCTATGTTGTGGGCAATTCTGGCAAAATGATGTTTTGGGAGTCATTCTAGTTCTTGATTTGCTGATTGAATTGATCCCATTCCTTGAGTAAGTTGGAATCAATATTCACATCGGTATATAGGAGCTTGTTGGCTTTTTCATTTGTCTGCTCCTTTTCAGGAATTTTGTTAGTAGTGTGTTCTTCACTGTGGCCTTCTTACTGTACCATAGGGGTAGTGTTCAATAAATCCAGAGGTAGTGTTTGTAACCTTTGTGTCCTGAACTACATAGACTTATCTATCTCCCCTGCTCCTAATTTGATCCCTGCTAGATGTTTTACTCGTGAAAATGACTCAGCCAAAGAGAACAAGTCATCATAGTCATCTTTCTCTTGTTCAAAGTTGGCAATTTTCACCTGAGTGGTAAAGTTGTAAGCTACATTTTTTGGGTCATACTGTCTCTTAGGGATGCTTGCTAACTTTAGAATTTTTATCTTTTCTTCTTCTTTCTCGACAGGTTTGAAGTCATGTAAAGAGTAGGTACCACAACGTATAGGAAATGTAGGCCACATTTGCTTCTTGGATTCCTTGAGGTTCCTGGACATTCCTTTCTCTGTTATCTAGTGATCTATTTCTCTGGCCAGTAGGTTATTAGGAATGTATAATGGGAGAACATGTGGATCTGTGAGGCTCCCAAAAAGTCTGACATAGGTGAACTTTTCTTCAATGAACCAACTGTCGATTGATGTTAGGTCAATGTTGGCTTCATCAAATAGCCGAGGAGCACGTCTGTTGAATATGGCCTGGTGGATGGGTAAAAAAAAACCATGGCAAATTCTATATATATGATCTTTATAATGGGCCTTCCACAAATACTTATGATAAATGTGAAGAGGAGTTGGTTTTTGAGGAGTCCATTTCAAACCTAGAATGGGGAAGTCGGAATTGAAATAGATGGTATCCATAATGTAGGTGCTCATATAGAATGGGGGTATTATCCATGTAGTTACATACCTATTTCCTCTATAATCAAGGATTTGGTTGGCCATTTTATTTGATAAAATGGCTACCCAATCCATGATATAAGAGTTAACTGTTGCTTCCATTAAAGGCACCATTTCTATGGTTAATCTAGCTGAATCAGAGTCTCCAAAGAGTCTACATATCATAGCACCAACATATCAATAGGGAGATGCTAAGGAGTCCACAAAGTACATACTAGAGGATTCATGCTTATGCTTGTTTTGGAAATGTCTCCATTTCTTGATAGGGTCTAACTCTACATCATTCTCCTTGGTGAAAGCTTCTAAAAATGCTTTGTTGTAATATTTCTAGCAGTCTGTAAAATGATACATCTTCTTGACATCTTCTACCTTGAATCTCCAAAACATCATTTCATCAGTTGTATAGAATTTTCTATCGGTTATGTTGATACTCTCTATTACCCATCTCACCAGGTCATTGTATGGTAACACTTTCACACGGGCTGTTATTCTGGGGAGGAAGAAGCTAGTTAAATCCTTAAGGGTATTTTATGATTTCTCATTTGAATCAGCCATTCCTTCTTCAATTTGGGTTGGATCCTCGCCTTCGAGTAGATTATATATTCCCTCCCATGAAGTGTTTCCAAGGCCTAGATAGGTAGTATTAGCTATCAACACCAACTTGGCTGGTTCATCTTTCGCTATGACGGGGACCTTTACTTTCTGAGATTTCTTAGACATTTTTTTGGACTGATGATTTCAAATTAGCTCTGCAAAATGAAACAGAAGGGCGTAATAGTGGAAAAACTTGTTAAATGTTAATACACAGTGCACAAGACTAACAACAATTAAGCATAATAGATGCTATGGATCTATGATATATTAAGCCACCACAGATGAAATCCTTGAAGGATTCAACCAAAATTGCTTCTTAATGATCTCTCCGTAACTTCCAATGTGAAATTTTAATTCGATGATGGTATTTCGTATCGCAAATTTATAAAAGTCCTTTTTAGGACGGGTATTGTGACTTCTCGATCAATGATTACCAATAATCACGTATCGCAGATCGGGAGTTACAAGTGCCATTCTTAAATGGTTCCTTTGCATGGTTGTCATTGCGATCAGTGGTGAGTTGGCATGGGGAGGTAGCATGCTTTAAAATCTATATATTTTTTAAATTTTCTTTTTAATTGACTTATAACTTTAAACTGCACATGTTCACAATACTTTATATTCTACCTTTATCGAAAGCGCGATATATGATAATGAAATTGCATCGAAAGATTTCAAAGGAGCTTTTGCGATGTGCCTTATGATTTTAGTGATGCGCAATTGTGATCAGCTTATCACATTGGAGGTTTTCGATGGAACAGTTGGGACGTTTTCTTAACGAGTAGTGATATGCAATTTCTGATAGAGTTATCGTGTCGGCGAAACTCAATGGAAAACTTTAAGTCCACTGTTGAGATAAATGATATGTGCGATGCAACAATTCACTTTTATAATTATTTCCTTTGATAAATATTTTTATTATAAGGTTTTATTATAACTCAAATCAGATCGGAATTTCCTAAAAGGACTTCCATGGGTTCAAAAGTTTTGCAAATTGCGATTGCGATCTAACATACCTTAAAAGAAAATTTTTATATGACCTATTATAAAAATTTATTTTCAAATGTTTTATTGATTTTATTTATATTCTAAAGGGGACCCACTTCTTATTAATGTCTTATATGAAAAATTTAGAAATGGGGAGGGTTGTTGTATAGCACAACAATTGGCAATTCACTCGGAGAAACTATTATCTTTGAAAAATAATGCAAATCTAAAACTTTCTTAGTTTGGAAACAATTGAGGATAAAGAAAACCATCTAAGAATAGCTAAATAAAAATTAACTCTGAATAAAATAACATTTTTTTGCTATTTCTTTTACAATCTATTAAAAATGAAAAAGCATTTTGGATGTCTTCAAGCTTTGATTGGTTGATAAATATAAAGTAGGGGGCTCTTCCAACTTAGCTTTTAAATTTACTCTTTTGTTACAAGTATTGCCTCTACTACTAGCAAACATCTACAGTCTTGATAGGGTTACCTTTTGACCATCAATCACTCACTGTCCCATCCATCTAAGAGTATAATTTTTGAAAGATTAAATCCATAAAGACATGTTTACATATATATTTTTTGATTTTAGATTCTTTTAACTTATTTAAAATAAAAGGCCATTGCCCTAGTTTGGGAGCCAACTTATAACAATGCCATTCACTAGTTGTAATTGAACTGAACAAGCTGCCTCGTAATGAGACCCCTTGTCTTATGATTATAATTCATTACCCTATTTTGATATGCAATATTGGTAATGTCAATTTAATTAGTTCACTATGATCATGGTAAGCAAGCTCATGATGGGACCTCTTTTTTTTATATCAGACAAATTTTAGAATTACACTCTGAAAAATCATAAACTTATTGGATGGGGTGAATGACTTTCTCCTTAAGAGTTTATGCATGACAATTTTTAGAGTTATGGATGCTAAGTTTGGAAAATTCTTTACTTTTTACAAGTAACCTCTCCTAACTTTATAAAACTCAGAATGATTTACAGAATTTTCAAGATTTGGAAGATTTTACAAACTTTTAAAGAGGTTCTCAAAGTTTCATGTTTTATTCAACTTTCCAAAACTATAATCATTTCCTTAAAAGTTTCCACCTATTGAAAGAAAGTATTCACAATATTCCTTCAAAGAGCTTTTCAATAGTAAAATGCCAACGTAAAACTATTTACAACATTATTTCCTAAAATAAACAAACTTGCATAAAGAATATATACAGGTAAGAAGGGCTTACCTACTTAAGAAAAGAATTTCTTTAAGATAAGCCCATTCACAGGAAGAGAATCTCTTTTTCCTGTTAAGTATTGTAGCATGAATGTTGGTGAGTCAATCTTTTCAATGATTTGAAATGGTCCAAGCCACATCTTTTGAAATTTGGCATGTTTACCTTTGTCTTCATGTGCTTTGTCCCATTTCAATATGAGATCACCAATTTGTAATGTTTTTGAGCTAGTAGAACTTCCATCAAAAGAAGATTTAGTGACTTTTTGATGTTTAGCATGCATTATTTTGGCCTTTTCTCTTTCTTCCTCCAATTTGAGGATTTGATCAACTCTTAATTGAATAGAGGAAGAAAGATTTTCTTGAATAAATCATACTAGGGCTAGAGATGGGAGTGCTAATATTGAAGGTATTACAACCTCTTTCTCATACACTAAGTTAAAAGGAGAAGTACCTATTGAGGCCTTCTAAGTTATGCGATCTACCCATAATGCAAATATTAAATATTTATGCCAATTCTTTTGATTTTTATCAACGGTTCTTTTAATAATCTTAATGAGATTATTATTAGTTGATTTTGCCAAACCATTACCTTGAGGATAGTGATTTCAGAATATTTTAATTAAAAACCTCGCTTAAGAGAAAATTCAACTATACTGCTCCCAGAAAAATAAGATGCATTATCAAAAATAAGGGAATTAGGTACATCAAACCTGGTAACCATGAATTGATCAATGAAATCAATGATTGCATCAGAATTGGATACCTTTAATGGAATTGCTTGGAAGAATGTGGAACAATCTCTCCTATGATATCAAGCCCCCATTGTTCAAATGGTTGCTCAATGTTTACTGGTTGTAAAGGAAAGGCTGGTTTCCTTTATCTCCCACTAGCAGTTTCGCATATCTTGCATTTTCTGACATAATTATGGGAATGTTTAAACAAAGTGGACCAATAATATCGAGAATGTATTATTTGATGAGCTGTAGTATCTCCTTCAAAATTTTCCACCTGCTGGACCATCAGGTAATTCCTGCAAAACCTTTTGTGCTTCATTTTTTTCAAGGCATCTTAATAAAATTGAATCGTAAATTCTTCTAAATAACACATCATCAATGATTTCGACGTGTTTTTATTTTAATCTCAAGGCATGTTTTTTTTTGTAAATGAAATCAGGGGGAGCCTATCCATTTTTCAAGTAAAAGATCATATAAGCATACTGAGATTCAATATTTGTGATACTTATCTTGTTTAGTTGGAGAGTATTATATGAATCTTCATGTTCTGGAATATTAGAAGCTCCCACTAATAAACTACAAAAACCTTGCCCTCTCACAATTTTCACTGGTTTAATATCAATATCATACTCCTGTAAAGATGTTAGCCAATTAGTTCTCCTTTCCCCTACTTCCCTTTGCACTAACAATTGCCTTACTACGAACAATGGGACTATTACTTTTGTGTGTGTTTTTAGGAAAAATGGTCTAAAGTGTCTGATATATTTAAACATAGCAAAAGCTTATTTTTCTAGTTCTGAATAGTTGAGTTCAACACCTTGCAAATTGGAACTAAAGAAGGATAAAGGTGCTTCTACTTGTTTATCATTGATTTGTGTTAAAACAACAGCATAAGATGTTTCAGTGGCCAAAGTATACAAACTAAAATGATTAGAAAAATCGTGAGTATTCAATGCATAAGCATTAACAATTTCCTATTTGATTGAGTCAAAGGCTTCTTTTTCGTTATATCCCCATTTGAAAACTGAATTTTTCTTAATCATAGTTTGTAAAGGTAAGACTATATGAGAAAAATCAAGAACAAATCTTTTTACAAAATTTATCTATCCCAAAAATGATTCCATTGATTTTTTATTATGTGGCAAAGGAATATCAGAAATCTCTTTTATCGTGTCAAGATCAATATATATGCCATCTTTGGAAACAATAAACCCTAAGAGTTTACCTTCGTTAAGAGCAAATAATGATTTCTTACAATTTGGAGAAATCCCATACCTTTTACATCGTTCAAAGATCTGTTTTAAATCATGTAGATGATTGGACCTTTTCTTGGAAAAGATAGTTATGTCATCTAAGTAAACAACAATTGACCTATTGATAAAACCCTTGAAGGCTATATCCATGGCTCGTTGGAAAGTAGCTCCAGCATTTATCAAACCAAAAGGCATTTTCTGATAAGCATATGTTCCCCATTTAGTTCTGAATGTAGTTTCTAGTCTATCATTTGGATGCACCAGTATTTGATTGTATCCTTAAAAACCTTCAAGAAAGGACATTAACTCTGAACCAACTACTGATTGAATTATCTTTTCCACTGTTGGTATGGGAAATTATCTTTTTGACATGCCTTATTTAGATTTCTAAAATCTATCCAAATCCTAATATCACCATTCTTTTTTCTTACAGGCACAAAGTTTGAAACCCATTTAGAAAGTCTGACCAGGAAAATTATTTTAGCTTGCAGAAGTTTATTCAACTCTGCTTTAATTTGACTTTACAGATTTGGGTGAATTTTCCTTAACTTTTGTTGTATAGGCTTCTCATCAGAAATCATTGGAATTGTGTGTTGAATGATATAAGTATCATAAGTTCTTAGATCTTCATAATTCCAAGAAAAAACATTTTTGTATTTGTTTAATAATCGGATGAAAGCACCCCCGATCGGGGTGAGCAAGATGAGGTATCAGGTAATGATCATAGGCCAGGAGAGTAATCATGACACGGCAAATAAGGCAAGGCTCATGATGACGGAGGAAAGGACAGATCCAGGCAAAGGAATGATCCCAAGTAAAAGCGGCGTGGGTGTGATGGCGTGCGAAGCTGGTGGAATTAAAGCAAGGGCTAATGACTGCGGGTACGAAGGTGAAGACAGGAGGCGAGGAGCGGTGAGAGATCATGCGAAAGGCAGGTTGCAGACAGGTCGTGTGAGGGGCAATGAAGAGTAGGTGCAGAGGAATGATAATGAGGGAGGTAAGGAAACCGAGGTGAGACAGGGGATCCGGGTCATTGTAGAGAATGCAGTAAGGAGTGACGCGGTAAAGAAACCAGGCAGAAGTCGAGAGGAAAAGAGAGAACTAAGAGGTGAGATAGGTAATAGGGAAGCAATAATCAAGATGATGACCAGGAGCAAAATGAGAGCTGAGATGGAGGTGGAAAGTGGGGAACGTGGATGGTCAGGAAGGAAGGGGAAGGATCCCGTGGTAGAAGAGAAGGTATTTTGATATTAGGATGTATACACAGACTCGGAGGACGATGTTGAAATGTTTGACTCCGACCCGGAGAGAACTGAAAAGCAGATTAAGAGAGCCCGGAAGGATGAGAAAGCACATGATAGCGAGGAGCCGGCAGCAGGGGAGCAGAGAGATAAGGAGAAGGCGGGGAAGGACGCCAAAGGTGAATGGGGAAGCACCTCAGGTGTGAAAGGCAAGGGATGCAGAGGTGGCCATAGGGGAAGAGGTAGAATAGGTAGAGGGCGAGGGAGATATGGCAGAAGCAGAGGACGTCTGGGTGGGAGGCAGGAGGAATCGACAGCAAGGAAGTATAAAAGATCCCTGGAGAAAAGAATACAGTATGCTGAAAAAGCATACTGTGAGAACACCAACAAGGATATTAGGAGAGTTATCCAACATATGGAAGAGGAGGCCACCCAAGCTCAATCTAGTTCTGAAATGGAAGACTAGGAATATTTACTTCCCGACCCAGGCAACGCAAGAGGGAGAATGACCCTGTATAAACAAGAATTACATGTCTATTGGGTCATGAAGAGGTTGTTAGCCAAAGCTATGGAACAAGTGGCAGTTGAGATGGATGAAATATCTCAAGGGATTCCAAACTTGAAAAGGGAGCTGAAGAATATCCAGGTAACAATGATGATGCAAGACAAGAAACTCGATGAAATACAGCAGTTGGTGGAGAAGAGCAACAAGGGCACAGAAGAAGAGAATGGTAAGAAGAAAGCAGAGGATAGCAGTTGAAGACTCCGGTATGAGAGATGGAATTTTGTTGAAGATAATTGATAGTTTAAGTTAAAGTAGAATGCAAGCTCTAGTGCCTTTTTGTTTTTATTATGAATAGGAAACATTGTAATAGTAAGCTTGGATGTATGGTTTATTTAGCATGGACCAGTAGGATTAAAATTTTTCGTTTATGGATGGATGCTAAGACCCTTAGATGGCCAACAGACCTGGTTTCCCGCTGGGCCGGTTGAGGCCACGAGAACTATGTAATGGTTTTAACCTGGTTTAATAGAATAGTATGGAACTGCCTATGCTTACAAAAAAAAAAAAAAAATATCGGATGAAAGCAAATCTTTCTTCTAATGTGAGTTCAAGTCCTAGATTGACATTTTGTGGTTTGGCCTCAGTGCCAAGCTTTACTAATTCAAACCTTAAAGTAGAACTTCGGAGTTTTGCATTAGTAACATTTTTGAATCTATCTTTAATATCATAGAGATCTTCTAGCTTAACACAGTTTTAGGAATAGAGTTCTCATTGAGTCTTTGTTTCAATTGAAGATCATGATCACTTTCATCGATAATCTAGTAATCATAAGATTTTTCAGAAGTCAAGAAATTTAAGATGTCTTAATCATGATTAAAAACTCGTCAATTGGTGACATTATCTGGGACAGATGGTCGAAAAATTAATTCAATAGAAAACCTATGCAGATTATAATCCTCGGATGGAAGGAGCTTAGAAGCAACATTAGCCAATAGATCAGCTGCTGCATTCTAAGATCTAGGAATAGGAGAAATGTTTAATGCCAAAAAATGAGTTATGAGATCTTGAACAAGCGATTGATAATGTTTGAGATGTCCTGAAAGACAATGGATAGTGTTCCTTAATTGTTTGATAACAATTTCGAAATCACCAAATACTTTCAGATATTGAATATTCAAGCCTATTGCTTTATAGAGCCCTTGAATCAATGCCTCGTATTTCACAGTTTTATTGGTACACTCAAACTCTAGTCTACATGATAGCATAGTTTGTTCCCCTTCTTGACTAACTAAAATACACCCTGCTCCTGCACCGTCATTGGATTTTGATTCATCAAAATATAAAGACCAAAATAAATGCTTATCTACATATTTATTTACAAGTTCATCAGCAATACGAACACATCTTGAGGCATCAGTATGATAGAAGTTTTCAATTTGTGATGTGATACTATTAACAGGAAAAGGCAATTGTTGAGCATTAAAATTTCCAAAGAATGACTCAACTGAGTAATTTCCGAGAATGTTGTTATTGAAAGCTACAGGTTGGTTTTCTTGTTCAAACTCCATTACTATATGAGTCATGTGTCTTTCTCGATCTATTTTGATTAGATTTGGTTTCCCTTTATAAGGAACCCACATGTGAGACCAATCAGTGGAAACATAACCATGGAGTTTCTCAGACCAATCCCTGCTTAGGATTAAAACATAAAACTCAGGGATGTTAGCAATCAATATATCAATTATTTGAACTACTCTGGGATCAGCCAATAACCTAATAATAATTGAATTAATCTTTTCTAAAACTTGAACTTTCGTCCAATCTAATTGAACAATATGAACTGAAGAATTCTGGGGCTCAATGTTTAATTTGGAGTAAGTTGAGGATGGCATTATGTTTGATGAAGCCCCTAAATCTATTAGGCAATTATAAAAATTTCTATTATAGATCTCATAAGTCAAGAGAAATGGAGGAGTATGAGAATTAGATCTATCTCCAATCAAAACAGCATCAACAGCATCTACTTTATCTGATGGTGGCTTACCCGATCCTTTAGTTACCTTGGATAATACACTGGTTGGAAGAGGAGAAGAAGGTACCACATTCAATTATTTTAGTAACAACTTTTGTTGATGCTTGAGCTTGCTAAGTTCATGCAAAGAAATATTTGGTTGAGTCTTTTTCATGTCTTCCACAATGTTATAATGCATAGAGTCAGAAACTACTAATGTTTTAGATGATGAGGGAGGGTTAGAGGATGATGGTTGATTTTGGGTAGACACAACTGGAGTTCTCTTCATGGGAGCTTTGTCTTTAGTAACAGGGCTTGAATTTTTCTTGTTTGGATTTGTTTGAACATGCTTTGCTACATTTTTACTTTTGGTATTTACTGGGAGAGCTTCTTGTTCACTTTCATTAACAGAGTTAGGCAAGATAAATTCCCAGATTCCATGAAATTCAACTATCTCATCTTCTTCTGTTTCTTCCGATGATAAAACTGTATCTTTGTCTTCATCATCATCTAGATCTGATTCTGTATTAGATATAGCATTAGGTGGTTTAGGGTCAATTGATTGATTTCATCTAAAGTTTCTAAATTGTTTTCTCGTAGAAGTTTCATCTACCTGCTTTTTTATTTCCACCATTTCATTTGACATAGTTTTCAGAACCTTTTGTAAACCTTCCATGTCATATGGGTCTTTAACTTCTTCTTTTTTTAATCATATTTGAAAGTAACCTTTTTGGATTTTCTTTCTTCAAGAGCATTTTTCTTTTCCAAAGCAATGATACATTTTTCAATAGTGATTTATTCCTTCATATTTTCTGCTAATGTGGGTTCGGCAGCCCTATCAAGTAAGATGGGTATGTTTGAAGGCAAGGCAAAGATATACCATTCGATTCAGACTTCTTCACTAGGCTTGGATGTTGTTGGAATTTTATTCAACAGTTTATTAAATCAGGAGTCAAAGTCTTTAATGGGTTCCTTTGATTCAGATTTCATATTGGAGAGATCATTAATGAAAGTTGTTGTGGACCTATCATCTCCAAAATTGGTTAAAAATTGCTTCTGAAAAGCATCCCAGCTATTGATGGATCCTGATGGTAATGAAAAATACCACGATCCAGCTGCTCCTTGTAAAGTGTACAGAAATATTTTAACAACAACATCTTCTTCTGTTACCCCATTCAAGTTTATTGACAACATGAAATTGTTTATATGTTCTTCCGCTAATATGCCAATGTTAGGATTAAATTTTGGTAACTGTTTTTTAGGATGGGATGGTAATTGACTCAAAGGTGTAGGCATTGCAACAGATCCTAGATTGGTCCATGGCCTTGGTTGAGGTTGTCACATTGTTGTGCTAACAGTAAAAGAAGGTGAGGAGGAAGTTAAAATTGATTGGGTAGAGGATGTTGGAGTACCTCTACCCTTTTGGACTATGATTTGGAGTTCTGAAACAGATGGATGAATTTGCAATGGTTTATATGGAATGGATGATGATGAGGAAATAATCTCACTATCAAACTCTAAAGGTGTCTTCCTAGCTCTTTTTCGACTTGGCAGAGGAAATTCAGTTGGTAGAATACCAAGCTTTTCACTCTATGCTCTAGTAAGAGGCTGGGATGGAATATAGTGTGAAGACGCACTGCCTTGGGATATCTCAGACACTTCTTGAGATAGAAAAAACCCTTGGAGCTTATGAATTAAAGACTGCACTTTAGGGGATTCAAGAGAAGAGTTATCTAGTGTGTTTAGAGTTTCAACAATGGGTGTTGTATTTTTATTTTCAACTTCTTCCCTAGAAATCTTAGATTTAGAATGTGAAGTAGAGGTTGGAGAAGATGGTGAGGGAGTTTTACTTTTGGAATGGCCTGTGGATTTAGATTTACTCACCATTCACAGTTCATGCCCTCCTTCTAGCGCCAAAAATGTTGATGCCTCTAAAATCCTAGCACCAGCATTGGGGATAACCACCCGATCTGGACCTTAGTACAACTCCTTTTCTGTTTGGTATGGTGGCTCCGACTAGATATTATGGGACCAGTTTCCCATATAGTGAATGGTGTAATGGATGATTGTTTTATATGTGTAATAAAGATGATAAGTGCTTTAACCTATAACTCAAAAAATATACAAATATACTTATCTAACCTGGGTAATGTATTAACAATGCGATTTCTGATTATTCCTAACAAACAAATAATCATAAAGATGAATTACTGATCGATAGAAATATGCATTCATATATAATGATTACTTTTTTTAAGAAATTAAACAAAGTAATTATAAAAACATATCGCATTCATAACAATATATATCATTGACATATATCTTTAAAGTATAACAATTTTAAATCTTTAGAAATGACATGATAAATAATTTTTTAAAGAGCACACATACATCAACAATAGCAACATTTTAAAAGGAATGCTTCATCACATAAGGAAACAAGACCACAAAATAGTGATACAAATATCGCATGCATTTGAGTCTTTCCAATGTTAATAACACTTCGATTCCACTTTCTTATTTGAGAAATCTTCCAGGAGATACAAAAGTGTAGGTATTGAAAAAGTTTCTTCACAAAAACATAGAACCTTGATCCACTACTGATAAAAAATATATTTAGAAGTACAAAAGTGTAACTTTTGAAGTCAAGTTTTTATGCAAATTGAGGAACCTTAATTAAAAGACATAAAAGCATGTAAATAATAAAATAAAAAATAATTGTTAATAAAAATCGCTTTGAACTGTTGAAACTGCAAACATGAAAAATTGGGATTTGATTTATGAAAATAACAATGTGATAGCCTTTGAACTGATTCATTGTCTCTACTTCTTCTCTTGCACTTGCAACTAACCAATTGAGAGCATTCCCTAAATTTCCGGAGGATGAATCAACCTGGAATGTAGTTGACCTGCATATGTGGCATCTAAAAACTCAGGAACTATTTCATGAACAACATCATTAAGGCATTAGGTGGCCATTTGTTGGTTGTGCGGCTTGACTAGGAAGAATCAAAATGCATCCGAAGTCAACTTTTGCACTTTTCCGATTTGTTCTTCTCTGCTGGCCAGATCCTGTCTCCACTGATTTTCTAGTGCTTTCACCTTTAGGAGCTTTCCTTGGGGAGAAATTAGAGATCAAGTTAGCTCCATATAAGCTGTCATTTACCAAACTCAATCACACTATTCATTGTAGCCCTGGCTCTGGAAGTAGCTCTTTTGGCCTTTATTGACTGTGATTCCCACTCTGAAAACAAGACTTCTTTGTGTCATTCTTGGATTTTCGGTAAATTTGCAGCCACGCCTTCTTCTGAACTTTGCCAAGAGAGAAATTTTGTGACCTTATCATCTACATTTTCAAATTATAGCCTGGTGTCAACTGCCTATTCAATGAGTGATGTAGTGATGGTGCACAATGGGTCAACTAATGATATTTTATGGCAAAGGACAATCAGTTGCCTAGATAAGGCTTTAGTCACTTACATGGCTTCTTTCTTGAATTCATCAATCTTTGGATAACCTTTCAATTTCTCTACTTGTAATTGCAGTTGTGCAATTTGTTCTTCTTTGGCCTTCTTTTCCTGTTGAAGTGCCACTTGAGGCTTGCTAAGTTCTTGATACAAGTTTTGTTGTTTTTAGAGAGCCTATTGGTCAATTTTTTGTTTCTCCAGATTTAACTGTTCTTTCAGTTGCTCATTCTGTTATTTTTGCTCAACTAGCTATTTCTGAAGTTGACCGATCTTCTATTGTTCCACTGTTGTTTTCCCTTCAAGTTGGGTGATCCTTAGATCCTTTTCTTTGATCACTTGGCTGACTTCAGAGGCCCTGTCCATTGTGGTGGCTATATAGGCACCTGCATATTGAGATAATTTAGTTAAATCCTCAGAAGGATTCATTTTTGAGTCTTTCAATACTACATTCATTAGTTTAGCTTGAGGAGTTGAGTATGGTCCCTAGTCAATTTTTCTCTTTTTCGTCTGTCTTTTGACCACAACACTGTGGTTTGGACTGTAAAATACATCCAGTGGTGGTATCTCCTTAACCTTCAATACAATCTCTTTTGAAGGATTCTCTAGAATTATTTCAATATCCTGTTGAGTGTTCACAGTGCTCACAGCCCCTTCATCTGTAACACTAATAACAATAGGCTCCTGTGTTGTGGGCAATCCTAGAAAAATGATGTTTTGGGAGTCATTCTGGTTCTTGATCTGCTGATCAAATTGTTCCCATTCCTTGATTAATTTGGAATCAATATTCACATCGGTATCTAGGAGCTCACTGGTTTTTTCATTTGTCTGCTCCTTTTCGGGAATTTTTTCAGTAGTGTGTTATTCACTGTGGCCTTCTTGCTGCACCATAGGGGTAGTGTTCAATAAATGCAGAGCTACTATTTTTAACCTCTGTGTCCTGAACTGCATAAACTTATCTATCTCCCCTACTCCTAATTTGATCCCTACTAGATGTTTTACCCATGAAAAGGACTCAGGCGAAGAGAACAAGTCATCATAGTCATATTTCTCTTGTTCAAATTTGGAAATTTTCACCTGAGTGGTAAAGTTGTAAGCCACATTTTTGTGTCATACTATCTCTTAGGGATGCTTGCTAACTTCAGAATTTTTATCTTTTCTTCTTCTTTCTCAGCATGTTTGAAGTCATGTAGTGAGTAAGTACCACAACAGAGAGAAAATGTAGGCCACATTTGTTTCTTGGATTCCTTGAGTTTCTTGGACATTCCTTTCTCCATTATCTGGTGAGCTATTTCTCTGACCAATAGCTTATCAAGAATGTACAATGGGAGAACATGTGGATCTGTGAGGTTGCCAAAAATTCTAACATAGGTGAACTTTTATTCACTAAACCAACTTCTGATTGATGTTAGGTCCATGTTGGCTTCATCGGATAGCCGAGGAGTAGGTCTATTGAATATGACCTGATGGACGGGTAAAACAAAACCATGGCAAATTCTATATATATGATCTTTATAATGGGCCTCCCACAAATACTTATGATAGATGTGAATAGGAGTTGGGTCGTGAGGAGTCCATTTCCAACCTAGAATGGGGAAGTCATAATTGAAACATATGGTATCCATAATGTCGGTGCTCATATAGAATGGGGGTATTATCTGTGTAGTTACATACCTATTTCTTCTATAATCAAGGATTTGGTTGGCCATTTTATATGATAAAATGGTTGCCCAATTCATGATAAAAGAGTTAATTGTTGCTTCCATCAAAGGCACCATTTCTATGGTAAATCTATCTAAATCAAAGGCTCCAAAGAGTCTACATATCATAGCACTAGTATAGCAATAGGGAGATGCTAAGGAGTCCACAGAGTACATATCAGAGGATTCATGCATATGCTTGTTTGGGAAATGTCTCCATTGCTTGATAAGGTCCAACTCTACATCATTATCCTTTGTGAAAGCTTCTAAAAACGCTTTGTTGTAATGTTTCTGGGGGTCTAGCAAATGATACATCTTCTTGACGTCTTCTTCCTTGAATGTCCTGAACATCCTTCCATCGGCTGTATAGAATGTTATGTTGGTTATGTTGATACTCTCTATTACCCATCTCACTATGTCATTGTATGGTAACACTTTCGCACGTGTTGTTATTCTATGGATGAAGGAGCTAGTTAAATCCTTAAGAGTATTTTCTAATTTATCACTTGGATCAGTCGTTCCTCCTTCTTCTTCAATTTGGGTTGGATCCTCACCTTCGAGTAGATTATATATGCCCTCCCATAAAGTTTTACCAAGGCCTAGATAGGTAGTATCAACTATCAGCACCAACTTTGCTGGTTCATCTTTCATTATGACGGGGACCTTTGCTTTATGAGATTTCTTAGACATTTTTGCTAGACTGATAATTTCAAATTATCTCTACAAAATGAAATAGAAGGTTATAATAGTGGAAAAAATTGTTAAATGCTAATACACAACACAGAAGACTAACAGCAATTAAGCATAATAGATGCTATGGATCTATGATATATTAAGCCACCATAGATGAAGTCCTTGAAGGATTCAACCATAACTGCTTCTTTATGATTTCCTTGTAACTTCCAACATGAAACTTTAATGCCATGATGGTAGGTCGTATTGCAAAATTATAACAGTCCTTTTTAGGATGGGTATCATGACTTCTCGATTGGTGATTAGCAATAATCACATATCGCAAGTCGGGAGTTACAAGTTCCATGCTTAAATGGTTCCTTTGCATGGTTGCGATTATGATCAGTGGTTAGCTGGCATGGGGAGGCGGCATGCTTTAAATTCTATAAATCATTTAAATTTCCTTTTTAATTGACTTATAACTTTAAAGCACACATGTTCACAATACTTTATATTTTACCTTTATCAAAAGCACGATATACAATAATGAAATCACATCAGAAGATTTCAAAGGAGATTTTGGGATGTGTCTTATGATTTTAGCGATGTGTAATTGCAATCGGCTTATCGCATTAGAATTTTTCCATGGAACACTTGGGATGTTTTCTTAATGAGTAGTGATATGCAATTCCCGATAGATTTATCGCATCGATGGATCTCAATGGAAAACTTTAAGTCCGTTGTTGAGATAAATGATATGCGCGATCTGACAATTCACTTTTATAATTATTTCCTTTGATAAAGCTTTTTATGATAAGGTTTTATTATGACTCAAATCAGATCAGATTTTCTTAAAAAGACTTCCATGGGTTCAAAAGTTTTGGAAATTGTGATTGCGATCTAACCTACCTTAAAAGCAAATTTTCATATGACCTAATATACAAATTTATTTTCAAACGTTTTATTGATTTTATTTGTATTCTAAATGGGACCCATTTCTTATTAAAGTCTTATATGAAAAATTTAGAAATGGGGAGGGTTGTTTTATAGCACAACAGTGCCATAACGAATCATTTTTCCAGCTAGATGTATGAGATGTACTGGGATCCTGTTGTAACTTTTGAATGAGTGCCCACACTTCTTTGTCATTCTTCCATTCCTCCCTTGCTTCATTTATCCAATCTGGTTGGATAATAGAAATGGCACACAACAATGCTTCCACATCCTCATCCTTTCTTGAAAGTGCATCAGCTACAACATTTTGCTTCCCTTTTTTGTAGATGATTTCGAAGTCATAACCCAACATCTTTGTGACCCATTTCTGTTTCTCTTCAGAGGATAATCTTTGTTCTAAAAAGTATTTAAGACTAACATGATTTTTTTTTATCCTGAAGTGTCTTCCCATTAGGTAGGGCCACAATTTCTTAAATGCATGTAGTATTGCCAACATTTCCTTCTCATAAAGAGCTTTGTGTACATACTTTCCCTTTATTGGATGACTTTTGAAAGAAATGGGTCTTTCATCTTGCATTAAAACAACACCAATTCCATTTCCTGAAGCATCACATTCCACAATAAACATTTTTGTGAAGTCCAGCGTAGCTAAGACCGGTGCTTAGCACATTTCCTCTTTAAGATGTTTGAAGGCCTTTGTTGCTTCTGGAGTCCATAAAAATGCATCTTTCTTCAATAATGTTGTTAGAGATGCTGATATTCTCCCACAATTCTTAACAAACTTGCGATAATACCCTATCAACCCGAGAAATCCTCACAGATGCTTTCTAGATGTGAGGATTTTCCATTCTTTAATGGCTTTAACTTTGTTAGGGTCTACCTTAACACCTTCATGAGATACAATATCACTCAGATATTCCACCTCTTGTACTCCAAACAAACATTTGGAGCTTTTTGTTGGAAATAACACTGAGAGGGGGGGGGGTGAATCAATATTATCACATTAATAAAACTTTTTCATTTCCATAATCAGATTCAGATATGCTACTTCCACAACTTCTTATGATTAAGTTAATTGATCTTCAATGAGTGAATTAGAACATTATCAATCATATTATCAGTTAACAGATGCAGTAACATAGAATAGATCATCACACATAAGGCACACACA
>APFE031181056.1:2782-13790 GCA_000404065.3 Pinus taeda | reverse complement strand
TGACGATAAGAATAGGGTTTTTTCTTCCGAAGCATGAATTATATGAGTAAAAGCTTCTATTAGAGGTTTCCTAAATATGTGTTCGTGTATAGAGGTCAAATTTGTGTTCACCCGGATTTACTTTTATGCTATTATCAATCTAATAAAGCTTCCACCCTGCTCTTATCGTTTCTCCTTCAATATGTTCAAGTACTTCCACGAAAAGCATATTTATATTTTCAACTATGGACTACTATGTCTTATATATCTCCAAATTTTACTCACTCGTATACTATCTCAATCACAATATGGCTCTGCTAGATTGATTATAATAGCCATTTAAATTTTAATTGGATCTTATACTATTATACTCATAATATTATTTAGTTAAATGGATTATTTTTCTATTCAATATCTAACAAGGTAAAGACTATTTGCAAATTAATTCTAGCATTCATATTGTTTGTATCTTTCTGTACTAAAGGTATATAGCATAAGGCCTGCAAAGATTTTAACACTAGTGACTTACCATAATATAAACTGGATCCCATAAAATTGATGCTTTACTTACTTTGACCTAATTGTCACTGCAGACGAATCAATGATTTGTTTTCGTTACCTACTACTAGATCTCGAAAATCTGAACTCGAGCGACATATACGGAAAATGTTAATATTTGTTCGGCATCAACACGATCTCGGAAACCTCAATACATCGACGTAATCGGTCAAATTCATTTCCGGGTCCCACGGATCTGTCACTTCACATTCACAATAACTGCTTCTACCATGTACGTTGTATGGAATGGAGATGGATCACTGAACATACACGTTCTGTTAAACCCATGTCTTCCCGTGAATATCTCTCTGGCACACCCGTCTCTTCCAAAGTCACGATGAATATCTCTCTGCAGAGATGCGCCTGTTGCAGACGGTTAGGTTAAACTATACGAAAACAATATTCAACGTGCTATAAGGCATTAAATGCACGGATACACCTCATTCGTACCTACTGACAGATATTTTTTGCCTACTTGCATGCATTATGCTTTATGCAGTTAACCTATCTCCATCACCTGGGTTAAGACATACAGTGCAGATTGTGCCACAACATCCAGCTTGTGAAGGAACTGAATGTGATATATTCCATGTGATTCTTGTAAGTGTAATAATGGTTAATATTACATGATATTTATGGTTTTAATTTATACTTCTCAATTTCATTTTATTTTAATTATTAAAATATAAATAAAGTGATTTAAAAATAATCTAAGATAATTATCTAATTAGATAATATCAGATTGTGAAGGCTTATATTTTCAATTGATTTTCCCTATCTTAAAAAAATTATTAATGAATAAATTAAAGTTTACATAAAACTATATTAATTTTATATTAAATAATCTATTATTGAACTCCCAATTAGGGTGAGTTTGGCGGCGGGTGGAGGATTTAAGTCTAGGCGGGAGAGGATGATTTTCAAAGTGGTGGAAGATCATGTAATGATGGGCCGGAGCAGCCGGACCATTAAGGCGATTCACAATCCAAGGTGGAGCATAAGGAGAATAGGGAGGAAGGGAGGTGATACTGACCGGGCGTCAAACAGGAGCGGTAAGGATGCAGGTTCAAGCGAGGGACGAAAAGACAAGAGTGCTAAGTGTAGGAACAGGTGGCAAAGGGATTACGCACCCATTGTAGGCGGAATGCGGAGGACGCAAACGAGGAAAGGAGGGTGGCACGATAAATGCCAGCAGAGAAGGGAGGAGCGAAACACCAGGGAGAAGGAGTGCGCAGCTCGGAAAAAAGATTTTGGCGACCGAGAGCAGCATAGTAAGGAGTTCATAGTAGAATCGAGGGTGAGGATGGAAACCAGGAGGCGAGGGAGAAGCGAGGAGTCCGCTGCCATTGAAGAAGGGAATAAAGGGATACAAAGGGTAAGGGTGTGGCGCTGGAACAAGCAGGTGGAGTGACTGTCACAGTCCCGGATGACACCGAGGAGGAGTTTGAACTGTTCGACTCGGATGACGACAATTGCCAACAGCCGCGGGCTAAACGGGGAAGGAGCGAGGCTGTAGAGACAGAAGATAGTTAGGAAATGTGGGAGGGTGAAGGCTGGAAGAGCTGCGAGCGTGGAGGAGCCAGAGAAGATGGCAGCGCGTCTGGCACGAGCATGCGAACTGCAGGAGGAGAAGGCAGTAGGAAAAGGGGCAGGGGAGTTCGGAGAGGCTAGCGAGGCAGAGGAAGGGGAAAAGCAGGTGGTCAAAGGGAGGAGGAGGTTCCAGCATATGGTGGAAAAACCAGGAAATCAGTGGGAAGGAAAGTGCAGTTTGCTGAAAGGGCTTACTACCAGAATACTTGGGTCAGGAGAATTATTCAGCATATGGAGGAGGAGGTTATCTAGGGCCAATCTGACCCTGAAATGGAGGATTGGGTTTATCTCCTCTTAGATCCTGGTAATACGAGAGGCCGCATGACCCTATACAAACAAGAGTTGCATGTTTATTGGGTCATGAAGAGGTTGCTTGCCAAAGCTATGGAGCAAGTAACTATGGAAATGGCAGAACTGTCTCTAGGGATCCCAAATCTCAAGAAGGAACTGAAGAATATATAGATTACCTTGCTCATGCAGGACAAGAGGATGGATGAAATTCAACAGCAACTAAAGCAATGCCATCCTGACATCAAGAGGGATATGGACCAGCAGCCAGGAAAGGAGGCGTAGTTTTGGTAGTTTACATCTCTTTTTGCATTTATGAAGATAGTAGATGGTAGTTTTGTCATCGAATCTTTTTGTGATAGGTATAGATGGAAGATAAGCAATATGAGTAGTCTTTATGATTGTACAGTGTATCTAGCATGGATAAATAGGCTTAAGAACTTTTATTTTTGGATGGCAGTAAAAGACCTAAGATGGCCAAAAATACCTGGTTTCCCCTTGGGGCGGGTTGGGGTCATTATGTTTATGTAATGATTTTGATTTGCTGAAATAGAATTAAAAGGTCCTTCCGCAGTTTACAAAAAAAAAATCATATATTGAATGTTTTGATTTTGTAGATTTATTTTTAAATATATAAATAAAAAGATATAATTTAATTAATATATAAATTTGATATTAAAATGTTTTAGTGAATAGATCTTGAAATATTTTATTATACTTGAAATTCAAATATTTGTTATTATTAATATTTTCACAATATATTAATATTAAAAAATATTATATTAAAATATTTATATGTGAAATGATATTATTTTTTCTTATTATTGAATCTTTTTAAAAATGTTATACTTGAAATTCTCTTAACCAAAAGAATTATATTTTTCATAATAAAATTATAACATGTTAAATTCATAATCTTTTTTAATGAAAATTAAATATAATACTTTAACTTAATACAGAATGATATAAAAAAAATATAAGAAATAAAAATATTACACATTTTCAAATCTAGTTAAAATTTTATAACTAAAATAAAAATTAAATATAATTAATATAAAAAAAAAATAATTGCAATTTTATATATTAGTATCATACAATTAATTGTAAATTTATTAAACATTGTATAAAAAAATTAAGCATACATAAATCACACAAAATTATATAATTTCATATTTTATATATAATTAAATTTTGTAATAAATTATAATGTTTAATAATTAAATCATAATAAATTAAACTGATAATTTTGTACTTATATGTAAGCCTGTATTTAGATGGTAGCAAACACATCAAGTAGTACATACTTCAAAAAAAAATGTAAAATTATCCAAATTTTTTTAGAGGATTCTAATTGGGCAGGAGTTTTGTAGATATATTTTTACAAAATTGATCCAAAAAAAGAAAATTACATATCATACTATAATTGATTGATAAAACAGTGTTTCTTAATTGTGTAATGTGAATCCATTTAGCTCTAAGAAATGGGATGACTGATCCAACAATTGATTTTTAAATATCTAAATCTTAATTTACACAGTTCATTAACACATAAGTTCTCATCTTTATTGGGATCACGAATAACATGGAAATATGCTCTTGAAGAGAACTTTTTGGTCCTTTCCTAATTATTTTCATAAGATATTTTAATCTTTCATCCCTCAGAGAGAAGCTTTTCACCAAATTTTGAATAATTAGGGAGTCTCCCAAAATAGTGAGAAAAGTTCCCTGATTTTCTTTGCCTAACTCGATCCTTTATTAAAGAGCATTAGCTTTAGCTTAATTATTTTTCATTCATCCTAGGCCTATTGATACTCTACAACTTTAACTTCTTTAAATATAACACTAATCCCCTTCAATTATAATTATAATTGTTGACTCTCTGGGAAAAATATTTGAAAATATTTACCATCATACTATCAACCACTTCCTCATTAATTTTACTTAGTATTAATTTAAAAAATATTATATAAATTGCGGCAGATTTTATTAATACGATATGGTAACCATACTAATTAATTTTAATTTAAATAAAATTACAATGTTCAAAATATTTAATAAGATTGGAGGTAAACTTCTTTTAAAAATTTGATTAATTTAAAATAAACAAAACTTCACAATAATGTTAACTCATGCTGTTTATCAATACAGACTAATCTCGTATAGATTACATAAAGTCTTGCTGACGAAAACTATAATTCACATTTTTGGAAATGATAAATATTATTTCGTGTAAATATCACCTCTCAAATCGAAAGCAATGCCTTCTGCAAAGTACAAACTTTATTATCGTTTTCTTTTGGTATGTAGGTATTTGACTATAAATTTTTATTATCGTTTTCTTTTGGTAGGTAGTAGCTATTTGACAATAATTTTTATTTATTTTTATTTATCTTTTTCTTTTGGTAGGTAGGTATTTGATTATAAATTTTGGTTTTTAATATTTTTGTAGCTATAATTTTATGAAATTTGGTAGAGGTGTTTTATATAAAAAATGACAAGAAATTATTGAATATTTTATGAACAAGTGTGATTTTATATAAGATATTTGATTTTTTGTTATGAAGTTTTTAGGCATTAAGGAAAATATGAAGAAACTTTCATTTGAAGAAATGTTTTTTTTCTTCAGAGAAGGAATAGAATCATCTTAGTACTATGCTTATATTTGTTGCTTGGAACATTTGGCTATTGAGAAACAAGATAATATTCAGAAATGATGAGATATATATTCCAGCTCTAATCTCCAAAATTGTTTCACAATTTGATGCACATCCAGCTCAGCAATTTCATTATGTTCTAATTAACTTAGGGGGTCTTGTGTTTTCAAGGAAGTTGGATTCCTATGTAATCTTATTTTAATGTTTTGAGTAATTAGAATAGGAATTAATTAGATATTGTGAGGATATTTGTAAATACTCTTGAATGTAGGAGAACATGAGTGATTAGTGGGATTGAGAGATTTGGAAATCAATTGTAAGTCTTAGATTAGGAATTGGTTTCGTGATTTTGGGGATTAAAGAGGATTCTTAGGGATTACTAGAGTCAAAAGTGGACTTAGAGGATATTTAGGATTTAGTCCAGCAAATTAAGGATCTGAACCAGAATTGGTTAACAAAACCTTTTGTATAAATGTAAGCCTAAAAGACATAGAGTCAGTGAATCAGAGTGAGTCAGTTAGTCGGTTATGCTTACGTGCATGAAAGGAAAGGCCACTGATATAGAAGATGAGGCCGAGAAGAAATTCCTGTGTAAATGTTTGTTTATTAATACAGATAACTCGATTTCAGAGTTTGTGTGGTGTGTATTGAGTAATTGAATTATAAATTGTGTGTGGACTAGAGTAATTCTTGGTAACATGGGTTGCAGGTGTGAAAAATCAGAGAAGAAGTGCAAAGAAGAGTGTCACGATTTTACACACAGACATCATTGAAGAAAACCTTGAATGTTACAGTGAAGGTATAACTGTAAGGTTTCCTAAAACCTAAGGATTTATGAAGGAAGCATAAAGGCATGAAGAAATGAAGTAACAGAGCGGAGATCTCGATCAGAACAAGTGAAAACCACAAGGCAAGAACAAATACACATGCAGAAAGCTGAATGGTCTATTACACATTACGAAACAAAAGAATGTAACATTGTATAGGAACCGTTGGATTAGTTAGATCAACAGACGAGATTGTGTGCGATAGGCGACTAAGATTAAGTCGTACAAAATAAAGTCAAGAAGATGAATGGAGGATATTAAAGTCACGTGTCGACAAAAGAATAGAAAACGTGTAGAATGATGGAGCGGTCTTGAAAGGATGGTAAGGAGTATCTCGCGTGCCCTAAAGGTGGAAAGTAGTATTCTAAAATTTCACATGATTACTCTTAGTCGCTAACACGTAGCACACGACGGAAAGGGAAAACCACTTTTCTCATGCGCTCTTGACTTGATATCAGTCATGCAAGTATCTACGCAAGATTGCGTGATAGCCATTGGATCGAGCGGGATTGTTCAAAGGTGGAGATCGGCCAAGTGAGTTCGTGAGCAGGTGACGTGATAGTCGTCTGATCAAGCTAGAAAAATCAACAATGGAGATCGGCTAAGATAGTTAGCGACCGGGTGACGCGATAACCGTTAGATTGAGGAATGAGATCGACGATGGAGATTTAATGCGCTAAGGAGAGCATCGATATATGTGCAAAGGTTTGAAGAATGGTGGAAGGTAAGGTTTTAAATGTGGGTTATGAAAGATTTCTATTATATGGAAATTATAATAAAAATAAGTGGGATTAAGGTTTTATGGTAAAGTTTGATAGCTTCCGCTTAGATATTCAATTAAAAGACTTAAAATTTGGTTTAAGAGAATTTCACCATAGATATTGGTGTTTATCTTGGAACATGACATTGACATAGTGTGAAATGCAATTTTATTTGCATACTGTCGGTATATGTGGCTTAGGCTGCATCATTAGGGTATATGCAGCTTAGACTGGCATCACAATTTCAAGCATTTCTTCCCCTTTAGAAATCATGATCACAGAAAAGATTTCAATTCCCAAGGCTTCTTAGAGGAGGGATGATTAAGATAAAAAATAGTTTCATCCAATATAAAATTGGAATTGGTTTAAGAATAAATACCAAGGTTGAATTTGAATGTAGCATGTACTCTTTTGATCATTGCAAAACAAAAAAACATTAATCATCTCCATATACTTGGAGAATCAAAATGTGTTATCAATTGGCTGAAATGAGAGGCTTTCTTGGAGGTGTTAAATTTAGAAGCATGGAAACTTTGAATAAGAGAAATTATATTGAAGTTTGAGTTATTATTTTTCAGCACATATATAGAGAGTTCAATTCCACATTGGATATTCTCTTAAAGGGAGCTTTAGATTTGGAGCCAAGATTAATGATCTTTGATGAGCTCATAGACAACAAGATTCATAGTTCTTTTACCATTTTAATTGTTCACTTTCCAACCACAGTACTCTTGAGGCTGGTAAATTTTTAGCAAATATGATCAGTAATCTCAACAGGAAATAAAAATGTTTATTTAAGTATATCTATTAAATGGTCATATTTTTCAAATTAGTATTTTCTTTCTATGAATGTACACTGGTCTATTTGTCTTTATTTCAATCAATTCAATTTCATAGGGAGTCCAAAGCTATGTTACTCTCATGGGTATTAGTTTTTCTAGCATATCACTAATTTATTACATAGCCATGATTAATAACTATCTAGAAATTTCTATATTATTGAAAATCTATATAGTTTTTCTCGCATATCACTTATTTATTACATAGCCATGACTAATAACTATCTAGAAATTTCTATATTATTGAAAATCTATACTAATGAAAATTCTTATTGCTCAGTTAAGGGCTAATTCTCATTCAACTCAGTTGTGAAACAGGGTGCTTGGAAAAGGCCAAAGGAAGTGCGAGAGGAAAGGGTATGCATTTTTTGTTCTTCCAGAAAAGTGGAAACAGAAAAACATTTCATTTTAGAATGTGAGGCCTTCAAAGACAACAGAGAAAGTTATGCAGATATATTGGCAGCTAGCTCTTGGGATAATCTATTTAGCCAGGGGTTCTCAAGAAGCTCGAAAATTTTATTGTGAAGCTTCACAGAAAAATGGATGAAAACATCAAATAGATAAAGAAACAATCTGTCCCATAAACTATCTTTACTTCGTAGACATTAAAATAATTTCTTTTTCTTCTTAATAGAAGCATAAATTTCACTAGATTTCCTTTCCTAAAAAAGAATTCACCTCGCTTTCCTCCTTGCTGTACTCTTTCGTAAAATTCTAAAATTTGCAATCTATTTCTAGACGATGTAAGTGCAGCTACTCTTCCTCGTTCAACTGCACCGATGAGTATATAATTCACAAGAATATGCTTTGGCCACATTCCCTTTACTCCATTGCAGCTCTAGCTATTGACTTATCCGAAGCCCCATCATATGTTCACGGTTGTGCCACGTCTCCATTTTTGCACATTGTCAGGCCAGCCACCATTCCTATTAATGCACGTCATCAGGGAAGCCACCACTCCTGCAATACTATCGGATGACATCATTCTTACCACACATCAGTAAAGTCTTACCACACATCCAGTTTCTTCACTTTACACGTCATTGAAACACTGTAATAGTGCTACTGAATGTGTATAAATAGATGCGAGGATCCGGCAATCATTACTGTAATTGTTGTGGTCTTTGCTGGTTTCCGAGTGAGTCTCCATCTCCGTTCAACCGCAGACTGCCTTTCCTTCCTTTTCGTTGGTGTATATTTCATAATGGAGTTGATCAAGGTCCACGGCGTTCCATTCTCATCGTGCACAGCAACGGTGCTGGCCTGTTTGAACGAGAAGGAGGTGGGCTACGAGTTGATCCCTGTAAATCTCATGGCGGGGCATCACAAGCAGCCTCCCTTTCTCTCGATCAACGTAAGCCATTTCAATTTCTTTTCAATCTTTCCATGCATTCTGGTTCCTTGTTTTATATGAATTTTTTCATTCATGCCCATACTGATATTCTATTCCTACGTGGTTTTACAATTTTTGTGTTTGTGCTTTTTCCAGCCTTTTGGGCAGGTACCTGCTCTGCAAGACGGAGCCCTTACCTTATTCGGTAATGCCAATGCGTCACTTTGCATGTTGTTTATATGATTAGGAAATCCTTTTGCGGTTAATCAGTATCATAAACGCATATGTTTTATGTAATTAGGAAATGCTTTCGAGGCTAATCAGTATCATAAATGAAATCGCTTTAACGATTAATAGAGAGCTGTTTTAGTTACACAGTTCTTTGGCATATATATTCATTTTAATTTTGTTTATTTTCTATTTTAATCTTCACTTTTAGTTTAATATTATAATTAATTCATATATATAATTTCTTATTCAATCATTTAATATAAGCTTAGATTATACTATGGGAACTTTGACGATTAGGCAGTCAAATTATAGTTTTTTTTTATTATATAAATAAATGCATAAATAAATGAGTGAATGATAAATTAAGAAATTATTTAAGTTTTTAATATTAAGTAATAAAAATACAATTTAACCAGGATGTGGGTGCTTTAATAATGTGTTAATGCTTTGCATGCGAATTAGCTGGCATTCTCACTCGCTGGTTCCGGCGGTTCGAGGTTTGGGATTTACAGGTATTAATGGTTCAGTGTACCCGAGGTCTGCATGTGAGTAATTACAGTATGGAGCGCATTCACCATAGCATATATGCTTTGAGATCTCCTCAGCGCCCTGCGCAACTCAGAGAATTTGGATGCCCCCATGGATACATAATTGGTCTCAATTGAACTGGTTCAGGTATATGGCACTGTGTCTGGTGTATTGGGTTAGTCTTCTCTGTCTGCGTCCGGTCTAAGGATTTCGTCTCGCCTGTCTCTGTAAGGTGTTTTGTTTTGGTCTTTTATGATAGTGTCTGGTTAGTGCATCAGGCTTTTTCTGTCTTTGCTTGGTTTTTTCTGGTGGTTCATTCGAGCTACTGCGAATTTTGTATTCGGGTTCTCTGTACAGAGGTCTGGTCCTCGAACCGGGTCCATTTAGCCTGTGTCTGGCCGCTTCACCCTCATCGTCTGTCTCCTGGCTCCTTCAATTCGCAAAGTCATTCAATCATGGCCCGTCGTCGTGGCATTCCTAGGCGTGGCAGTGATTCAGGGTCTCGTGGAGGCTCTCGGGGTCGTGGTGGCTCTGTCCCTTAGCGCATAACTCTGTTAGCCTCGGCCTCTCCTTCCTCTCCGCCCTCTGAGAGTTCTAGACCTACCCTAAACAGCTCATTTCATTCGACCCGGTTCAAGTTCAGAAGCATGCTCAATAAACCTCTTATCTCAGCTACTGTCACTGTTATCTTCTCGGAGGAGGACGATGAGCTTACAAGCTCAGATGAACCCTCCAGGGAACAGTCTCATTCTCAAAATTCCAGTGATTTTCAGGGTAGCTTGGTTGGAGTTGTCCTCAATAACTAAGCTGCGTTGCACGAGGAGGGCCAACAAGAAAACTTTCATCCTCAGCCAGCTTCACCTCAAGAGCCAATCATTGATTGTGAGCCCGTGCGCCTCTGGAAATGTTCTGAACCTTGTTCTTCCTCCAGAAGGCAGTACGATGGAAGTTGCAGACAATGTGATGGTAACTTGGGTAAGCTCCCCCAACCAGGCAAATGAGAACGCTTCAGGCTTTCCACCGCAAGTCTAATTACTCTTGGCTTCAGCGACATTACAGCAAGTTAACTTATGATTTTTGGTTTTTGTGTGAAATTCTCAATATGCATGGCTTCTTATCTCAACAGCATGAAATTTCACAGTCTCCAGGACATAATTCTGGTTATCAATCATTTTGTAATAGTGACTGTAAAAGACAGCTTTTTGTAATCATGGCCTCTTCTGAAGCTTTGAACTTACTTAGCTTAGATTAGTGACGGGTCTCTCAAGCTTATCAGAATTCTCACTTCCATGAGTCTCATTTTTGTAAATGGAAGGCAATATGCTACCTGCAACAGACAGTTTGGTAGAGGGCAGGGTATAGCCCCCTCAAAGGCTCAAACCTCTTTGTAAATATTTTTCCCCTTTTATTTTAATAGAAT
>APFE031181049.1:37625-76794 GCA_000404065.3 Pinus taeda | reverse complement strand
ATCAAGAGGGACATAGGGACACCATACACCAAATTCACTGAGGAGTTCATGTGTGTTATAAGGCAGATTCTGCTCTTTTTGTTCTTTAAGGGTTACATGCACATTAGGGAGTACATACTCATCATTTTCACATGAAGGGAAAGTGTTTCATGTATAAGGGGGTGTCAAGGATATATAGAGGTTTGTACATGCTTTTAAATATACAACACATCAAATTTACATGACTCTCTTCAGTCTTTACAATGTATCTTTTCTTTTTGTTTTAGTTTTTTGCATGTATATGGTAGAGGGAATTAGGGTTTGAGTGCTTGTGAGAGGGGTAGGGTTTATAACTTAGGGATGGGGGTAGGGCAACATTTATGTGCAAATGAAATAGGACAGAGATGCAAACATGATTATTAATGAAAGAGTGGAAAAAGGAAGGGATCAATGGGACAATAAACACTTGAAACAGTCACAAAACCCTAGCATTTTACAAACATTAGCAACGGCCATATTAATCCATTCACTTGCAACTTTAAATGATAAAACCATGACACACATCATTATTTTCACCATCCATATCATCATTCATGAATTGAGTGTCTACCTTGATCAATTTAGCAAGCAAGAGGGCAATTTAGTCGATTTGGAGTGGTTCTGTAGAAGATAGCTTGAGTGGTCATGCCCCTGCTCTGAGTGGTCGCGCCCCACCTGAATGGTCGCGCCCTTTAGAAAAATACACTGCAGAGGGGTCGCTGAGTGGTCGCGCCCTACCCAACTGGTCGTGCACTGAGCCTGAGTGGTTGCGCACATTCACAACCTTGTTTGAGGGCCTTCCTAGTGTCGGAATCGGGCCCAGGATGGCTCATTGGAAAGGTATTTGAGTCTACTTTCCAACCCAGGTGAAATTTTTCAATTTGGAGTTGATTTGACCTATCAAAAATCAAATCTCCCAATACTGGTCAAAAAGTGCCAAATGAGGCTGCCTGAAAGAAGAGTGCAGTTGCAGTCAACTTTTGAATGCCTTCCTCAACCCAAAATTGAGCTCATGATAGCTCATTGGAAATATATTTGTGTCTAGTTATCATTTTACCCATCACGAAAATCATTTGGCCAACCAAGCTAAGAGAAAACTTGATTTTCCGAAGGTAACTTGCAGAGGTGTCATTGATTCTCCTGAGGCAACCGTATTCTTGACATTTTTCTCAAATCATGACACCTGTGCAAAAAGTGAATGAGGTTTTTCTTCCTTGGCATGTTTTGGACAAAAGCCTCTTCATTTTTCCAAAATTCATCTTTGACTGCTCTGAAACATCATTTGAATGAGACTTGTCCCGATGTGTGAAACAAGGAATTTTGTCGAAATAGAGCGAAATGAAGAGGATAGGGGGCTTCTGAATTCTTGGGGAAATTTTTGGGAGTAGGGAGGGATGTTAGGAAGTAGGGGAAAGTGGAATCTCAGAGATTGAGTGAGGGGAAGGAGTCCAAAAGGGAAAAACACAGGCCAAACCTAGAAAATTGCCAGGTTGTAGCAAGAAACTAGGGTTTGTGCAAAAATGAGGATTTTGGGGGATCTGAGTGTTGGGAAGTGCTTCATAAGGTACATTAAGGATAGGGGAAGGTGTATGAACATCAGGATATGAGTTTTGCTGATGATTTGGCCGCCCAAGAGAAATTGCCTTCAAAACCCTAGGAGAGGGAAATGAGCTTTCCTAGGCACAACTAAAGCATGAATAAGGTATAAAATGACTCATTAGACACTGACATGATAATGACAACCCTATGAATGATGATAGGCTCAGTTGAATGATGACATGGACTGACATTTGGGCAAACCCTAGACCTAATGCCTAGTGACCAAATTTTGCTTGAAAACTCTTTGAAAAGACAAAATTTGACCTTAACACTCTGAAACCACTTTGTAAGAGCATATTTGATCACTGGAGGAAGGCTGGAAAGACTGACACTAACACTACCTTTGTCAACCTGTCAACCAAAAACTTGATAGAATCATGCTTTCTAGATGTCCTCGGTAAACCTGTAATGAAGTCCATGGAAATGACCTCCCATTTCCACTCTGGAATCAGAATTGGTTGTAGTAGACCACCAGAATGTTTACACTCTGCCTTTACCTATTGACAATCCAAGCATCTCGCAACAAGCTCTATCACTTCCTTCTTCAATTTTGGCCAATAGTAGAACTTATTCACCATTGCCATTCCCTTTTGATATCTTGGATGACCTAAATACAGTTTAACATGAAATTCCCTCAAGATAAGCTTCTTGAGCTCACTGTTGTCTGGTACATATATATGTTGTCCCTAAATTTGACCAAGCCATCTATTGTGAGATGATATTCCACATCTTGATCACATGTACCCTACTATAACTTGAGCATAAGTTCCATATACCTGTCATCCTGCTATCCTGCGTACAAGATCCAATCTTGTAGATCTCTCTTGTAGGAGCTCATAGTTGTTATATGATTCACCTGTATCCTCTTGCTGAGAGAATTTGCAACCCTGTTCTCTTTACCTTTAATGTACCTGATCTCAAAATCAAACTCATTGATCATGGCCAGCCATCTAGCTTTCCAGACATTCAGATTTGGTTGGATACCTCAATCCACTGTGATCACTCATCAAGATGAACTGCCTACCAAGAAGATAGTGTCTCCACATCTTTAAAGCATGAATGATTGTTACCAAATCAATATCATGTGTTGGATAATTCTTCTCATGCTCATTAAGTTTCCTTGATTCGTATCATACTAATTTTCCTTCCTGCATAACGACTCCACCAAGCCCTCTCTTGTAAGAATCTGTACATACCACAAACTATTTATCTGGATCTGCAATCCTTAGAATTGGAGCATTTGTCAACAAGTGCTTTAACTACTCAAAATTGGTTGTACATTTCTCTATCCATTCAAATTTCTTACCTTTCCTTTGCAACCACATAATAAGATAAGAAATCTGTGAGAATCTCCTGATGAACCTCCTGTAATAACCTTCTAACCCCATGAATGATCTTACCTCATCCACATTTCTAGCAGCTACCCATTCCAATGATAGCTCTTATCTTTTTTGGATCCACTACTATGCCTTCCTTGGAAACCACATGTCCCAAGTAATGTACCTATTTCTGAAAGAAACTACATTTACTAAGCTTGGCATACAACTGATGCTCTCTCAGCAATATCAATATTGCTGCCAAATGTTCAGCATGTTCTTCCTCATTTGTAGAATATACTGATATATCATCAATGAATACAATAACAAACTTGTCTAGATAAGGACACAATACACTATTCATCATAACATAAAATTAGTTGGAGCATTAGCCAAACCAAATGGAACTACAACAAACTCATAATTACCATACCTGGTCTGGAAATTAGTCTTGTAGATGTCCTTTTCTTTGATACGTACCTCATGATATCCTCATCTCAAATCAATCTTTGAGAACACTATTTCTCCCTTCAACTTATCAAACAAGTCATAAATCCTCGACAACGGATACGTGTTCTTGATGGTCACTTTGTTAAACTACTTGTAACAAAGGGCCAAGGTCCATGTGTCTGTGTTTGACATAGACGTATGGCCTACGTGTTTTTGTTAAACATAGACACGCGGACTGTGTGTGGTCCAATGACCAAGCTGCAGTGACCCTTGATTGATATTGTCATGACTTATCGGGACTCAGATCCACAGACCATGCATCTAAGGGCTACTTTTATGCAGAATCGCTACGCAAACCTCAGAGGTTCATGTGGTGATTGCGCGACTCCACATGAGTGGCCCACATGAACCTAAATTCACACGTTAAAAATGTCTTACAAGGGACCCTGTACGACCTATCTACCCTACAACTACCACAAAAACAAAGGCTAAGGTACAAGCTCCTACATGTCTCTCCTCGCATGTGCCCCTGATACTCTGCCTCACCAAAATGACAAGAAATGCTCCTAGAACTAGATCTGGCCTCTCAGGCTTGATAATGCAAATGAAATGATATTTGGCCCACTCAGCCCTATGTATCACCTTCTTTTCCATTTTTTGGAGCCCATTACAGAATCTCGGGACCTCCATTGTGAAAACTGGGAGAGACACAAAATTGTCTTGACTTTATTTTATTGGAAAACCAAACATTCGGCCACAAACTTCTAAACATCAGATTTAAGACCATCACAAACAAATCCTTCTTGACCTTATGGTAATATTTTAGATATCTTGAGTGCCCTCCTATAGGAGAGGTGTGCAACTCCAAAAGAACTTGTTCTTTGAGTTTGGAGTTCTTACATAGATATAAGTGATTTTTGTACCATAGTGAATCATTTTTCTAGATAAAAATAACAAATACACTGGGATCTTGCTATAAATTTTGAATGAGTATCCACACCTCTTCACCATTCTTCCATTCATCGCTTACTTCATTTATCCAATCCAATTGGATAATGGAAATGGCACAAAGCAATTCCCCCATATCCTCGTCCTTTCTTGAGAGTGCATTTGCAACAACATTTTGCTTCCCTTTCTTGTAGATGATTTAGATGATTTCAAATTCATAACCCTACATCTTTGTGACCCATTTATGTTTCTCTTTTGAAGATAATATTTGTTCCAATTTAAGACTGTCATGATCTATTTTTACCTTAAAGTGTCTTCCAATTAAGTAAGGGCACCATTGCTTCAGGTCATGTAGAATTGCCAACATTTCCTTCTCATAAATGGGTTTGTATAAATTATTTTCCTTGATTGGACAACTTTCAAAGGAAATGGTTCTTCCTTATTGCTTTAAAAAAACACCAATTCCATTTCCTGAGGCATCACATTCTGCAATTAAGGTTTTTGTGAAGTTTGGTGTAGCTAAGACTGGAGCTTGGCACATTGCATCTTTAAGATGTTCAAAGGCCTTAGTTGCTTCTAAAGTCCAAGAAAATGCATTTTTCTTCAATAATGTCATTAGAGACGTTGATATTTTCCCATAATTCTTAAAAAACTTGCGATAATACCCTTTCAACCTAAGAATTCCTCGAATATGCCTCAAGATTGTGGGGATTTTCCATTCCTTTATGGCTTTAATTTTGTTATGGTCTACATTAACACCCTCATGAGAAACAATATGACCCAAATATTTCACCTCTTATATACCCCAAAGAAACATTTGGAGGTTTTTTCATACAATTGTTTCTCCTCCAATAGTTTGAGCACCCTGTCAACACGTTGAACATGATCCTTCCAAAACATCTTGTAGATTAGTATATCATCAAAAAATAATAACACAAATTTTCTAAGGAAGGGTTTGAAAATGGAATTCAATGAACCTTGAAATGTGGAAGGTGCATTAGTAAGGCCAAAATTCATGACCAAAAATTCATAATGACCTTCATGAGTTATGAATGTTGTTTTTATCATGTCTTCAGTCTTCATTCTTATTTGATGATATCATGAACGAATATCCAACTTGGTGAAGTAAATTGCTCCATGAAATTAATCCAACAATTCATCAATTACAGGAATGGAAAATTTATCTTTAATAATGAGCTTGTTGAGCTCCCTATAATATGGAAACATATGTTATGATACATCCTTCTTATGTACCAATACTACTAGAACAAAGAAATAACTTTGGCTAGGTTGAATTATACTAGCCTCTAGCATTTCTAAAACTATACATTAAAGTTCACTCTGTTGGGCATAAGTATATAAGATCTGATGTTTGGAGGATCACTTCTTAGAATCAAGTGAATAGCATGATCATGATAATGAATAGGTGGAAGACCCTTGGGAGTCTCAAATACCTTGGAATGATTTTCAATGACTCTTTGGACATCTAGCGAAATGGGAGACTTAGACATTTGAACATCTAATCAACATATTTTTGTAATTACACCTTGTTGTTGCTTATTAAAAATATTGTCATTCCATTAGAGCTAATTATCTTAACAGGTTTCCCAACGATACCCCTTAATTCAATTTCCTTTGCTTTGTATAAAAATTCAAGAGAAGTTCTTGAAAAATAAAAGTTATCATCCCCAAAGATTGTAACCATTGGACTCCTATTACAACATCGGCACCACCCATTGGAATGGAAATAATTGGACTATTCAATACATATTCCCCCATGGTTAAATTGATATTATAGCACTTCCCTAAACAATTTATTGTTCCTCCACTGCAACCATCACTTAAGACTGTACTGGGTATAGAAAGCAATTCAAAACCTTGGCTATCTTACAACGAATAAAATTATGGGCACTGTCTGAATCAATCAGTACTATTACCTTTTTCTTCTTGATATATCCTTCTATATTGAGAGTTTGAGGAGTGGTAATTCATTCCATGCACTACAAGATATGGTCATATTCATTTCTTCTTTATCATCCCCCAGGTCATGTTGATGGTTCTGGACCTGCCAACATGTCAGGGATCTCCCCGGTAAGAATTCCCAATTAGACCTCATACCATTTGGTGTAGGAGTCCCAACAATGGGTCGTACGGTATTGCCTTGACTGCAGTTTTGCACAGAGGCAAGTTAGATGTCCCTGTTGGTAGAAAGGGTGTGACAGTTGCGACGATTCAAAGAAGGTGGATGAATGGTTATAACACGCGGAAAGTGGGGTGAGTGCACCCCTTAGAAACTTATGATAGCACGTGGCTTGGAAGGGAACACACGAGTGAAGATGCATCACAAACTGGGAAACAAGTTAGCGAGCAATCCAAAGTGATGGTTAAATCAACAACACATTTCAATAAGATTCATACATACTTATACAAAATAGTCCATACATGCATACATAAGCAAAAATATACATATATCATTTAGAGTAAACAAGATAGATGGAATACAATATGACATATGCATGAAACGTGTTGGCTCCATTATATTAAGAAATGCAAGTTCCAATCATGCAATACATCCATGTCCAACCACTAGCTCTGATAGTGGAACGTTACAATCACAACCGTCTGATCCTCCAAAGAGATATACTAGCTTTGCACAGTGGAGAAGCCCAGGCTCGTTACAATATTGTCCAAGCTTTCTCTAAGATACTCCTATTGGAAGCTTTGCTGACCAAAAGCCTATACAATGAGTTATGAGGGACTATTTATAGTAAAGGATGGGCTGACCTTTGACATCCCCCTTTTTGACTGTTCATCTACCCTCATAAACCTTCAACTACTCTATGACTATTACATTCAACTATCGACACTTGAACTTCCACTTGACAAGACGTTACATACAATCTACACATGTATCCATATGATAAAAAATGGCTTGAGCAAGCCATGCAAGATATCACTAACACTTGGACCATTGTGGTGAGACCAACTCTTTGACATCCTTGTGATGGTCGATGGTGGCGAACTGATGCCAAGCTTGGTTGTTTTTGCTGGTGTCCGTGCACTCAATGGTGACATCCTGCTGAAAGCAAACTCTTGCCTTTGTTGCATCCGGGTACACTACTATGGCTCCTCTATCCAACTCGTCTGATAATATGCGCATCACTATCTGAAGTGTAGCTCGACTAGCAACATACTGATGCATAGTGTCTGTGCTGGTCTCCAACTGTGTGTTGGTCTCCATGTGCATCAACTTGTTGGAATACATGTTCAGCTCCAGTCGGACTTACTTCTTGTCTTCGCCTTTGTGAGTGTGCCAAATTTGTGGAATCACTTTCGTGTGCATAATGGCATGCATGTTGTTGACTTCCCTTGCATGCGATCAACAAAACTGCTCACGTTGTCTACTTCGTGCCAGCTGTTGGGATGGATCTATAACCTGTGTAAGCACAATTTCATCCATATGTGCATGTTGTGCCCCCCGTTGTACATGTTCCTGTTGCAACTATTCTCTCACCTGTGCAGCTCTTGTTCTTCCTTCAGTTTCTGCTTTAGCACATGAAACTCCTTCTCTGTTTCTCTCTCTTCCATCGCGCAATCTTCTTCTTGTCGCGCCTTCACCTCATAGCCTCAATCTCTAAAGCTTCTTTCGTCATGAGTGGATCTACTTTGAACTTGCAGATTTGCTTTGCCTCTATGCTGTCAACAATGTTCCTCTTGCACTCGCCGCATGCGGGTGTGCTACCTTCTGTTTATGTTGATGGTGTTGCTCGCTGTGATGTTGTTTCCATCTTATCTTGATGTCCTTTTCTACAAACAACTTGATGTCTTCATAGGTAGGAAAGCTCATAGACACTTGCTTAGCTGCATACCCAAGTGCGCTCTGAATGGTGTCTTCGACTCTGCTCTCCTGAAAGCCATTGTACATGTGCGTTGAGAGACAAACAAACACTTGTGATGCCTGGAGACATAGCAACACTCATGACAAGCAATCTGTCAGTCGAAAACCAAAATGAACTTGAGGATTGAATTTCAACATACCTGTGTGATTAATCGTGAAGGTTGCACAATTTCCGCCAGGAGGTTGGGAGAATGACTGCCAAAACTACACAAGGCACAGTCCAGGATGTCAGGAGGCTGACTGACTACTGAAACTGTGCAATGCACAGTCCATCCTGGCCTGTTGAGGACTAAAACTACGTAATGGTAATTTCAATCAGCAGTGACATGCAACCAGCAAATTGAATTGTGTAGTAATAAAACACTATTTCTAACAAACAGATATTTGATATTGACAGGAATCTATTGGCTCATTGATATTTTTTGTCGTTTCCTGAAATGGTTAGAGAATACCACACAAGCCTCAAACCGTTACACCCAATTTGAAACGAGTTGGTTGAGGATACCTTCTTGACCTAAATTCTTAGATGTATTATGATCATTGTAACTTAAAAGAGCAGTCCTAAGAATCTTCAGATTCTCAGGATTGTTCATTATTAAAAATAGATTCTTCGATCTTTATCCTCTGTTGCTACGATATAAAAACTGGTGTTGAACCTCGAAAGGGGTTGTTTGAATTGTAATATTATTTTTGATACAAACTCTGACTTATGATTATTTTTTATCCAAACTTTGACTATTTATTATTCAGACTTAGTCGACTGTGCTGATTTTCCTCTAAGGCAGTTTGATTCCGGATTTGGGCCCGATCCTGGGATAATGCTGTGTTCTTTTGTAACACTAAAATTAGCATTTGATTTCTATGTTCCATCTATTTCCATCTGTGTACTGGTTTTAATTTGTCATTGTTGATTCGTTAAATTGAATGCTTTGTCTTGAAACAAGTTTATTGGAATTGTTATAAGGATGGATTTGTTGTGGTTAAATCATTAAGAAGAAGTATTTTTTTCTTTCATTTCATGTAGAATTATCATAGATTGCTATTTCATTTGATCAATCGTTGTTAGTTAGTATGATTGTGTAGTGTTATATTTTCACTCTATAGTAGTTGTTCCCTAAGAAACAACTTCTTGTTCAGTATGTTTTCTTTGGTAGTCTCCTTCAGAGATTTGTAGAAGTTAATACTTTGAATAGTTTGTGATAGTTGGGGATTGCATTTTGAATTGATTCCTTTAATATTGTAGTCTTACTTTTCCATAGGACCATAGCAACTAGTCATAATTGCATTCCTCTTTCACATACAATGCTGATAACCTTAAAATAACAAAACGAAACCTCGGGTTGATAGATTAATGTGTAGTAAATTAATTGGTTCTTTTTAGGAAAAATTAATTGGCCCGACAATTAGTCTACAACTGATGTTACATTGCCTTGGAATCTCCACCACAATTGTGCAATTCAAATTCCTTGCATGCATGAGTTATTTTTGGTTGATTGATCATTTCACTAGATGATCTCTAAGTTATATTGTTGTCCCACTGCACAATTGGCCTCCAACTAGTTCTATTAACTGTTAGAACTAGTTTAACTGAGTACAACTAGAAATAACTGAACTAGATTGCTACAAATTAGCATTTAACGCATGCAAACTAAACTCCAAGACCACTAACCCAAATTTACTAAGCTAACTAAGTGAAAAGAGCCATCTAACCTTATTTAACTGCCTCCAAGTTGTCTGTTGATGTGGAAAATTTGAATTTACCTAACTTGATCAAGGCTAAGTCAAATTGAGCCTTTCTTGCTACACTTTTCAACATTCCCTATTAGAAAGAAAGGGATTTTCAACCACCCCTATCCTGCACCTCTGGAATTCAAACTTCCCTCTTGACAAAGCCTTTGTCAAGATGTGAGCATCTTTTTACTCTATCAGAATGTATTGTAGCAACATTATCCTCCTCTACACATAGTCCCGTAAATGATAATACTAGATATCTATATGCTTGGATCGATCATGAAATACCAAATTCTTAGAGAGATTAATGCAACGCTTATTATCACAGTAGATCACAATTGGATCCATCTCCTGACCAAACAATCCCACAAGTATCTTTCTCATCCATATCACCTCACATGTTGCTTGACTTGTAGCCATGTATTCAGCTTCTGCCAAGCTTAGCACCACACACCACTGCTTCCTGTTGTACTAAGAAATTATTGTCGAACCAACACTGAAAATTCCACCTGATGTACTATTTCGGTCGGATGGACTCCCTGCCCAATATGCATTTGTGAAGCCATACAACTTCACTCCCTCTATTTGTCTGTACCATAATCCATATTGGGTAGTTCCTATGAGGTATCGTAAAACATGCTTAGTTGCCTTCCAATACAATTTGGTCAGCCTAACCATAGCTTGGCTTAGTTTTTTAACTGCATAGCACATATATGGTCGTGTTTTCACAATATACATCAGTGAACCCATTAGCTGTCAGTAAATGGTAACATCAACCTCTTAACCTGAAGTGGAATTCTCCTTCCTCCAATTGTTCACTAGAGGTGTCTCCATGGCCTTACAACTCTCCATGCAAAATCTCTGTTGTATCTCGATGACAGACTTTCCTTGAGACACAAACAATTCCCCATCACTTTTCCATACTTCTAGCTCGAGGAAGTGGTGAATGAGACCCATGTCTTTCATCTCAAATTCCCTTGCAAGGTCCTCCTTACAAGAGTTGATCAACTGCTCATCACCTGTCAATATTAAATCATCAACATATAAAACAATGATAAGTAATTTACCTTCTAGCAAAATATCATAGAGGTTTGCATCCGCTTCACTTTTGGTGAAGCCGAATCCAGTGAGATAACTATCAATCTGAGTGTACCAAGCTCGGGGTGCATGTTTAAGATCGTACAATTCTCTCCTGAGTTTGCACACATGAGACTCCTGATCAAATGTCTCAAAACCTTCTAGTTTCTCTATGTGCACTTCCTCCTCAATAAGACCATTAAGAAATGTTGTTTTTACATCCATCTGGTGGATCTTCCACCCCATCTTCGTAACCAGTGCAAGAATTAATCTAATGGATGAATACCTTGCTATAGGAGCAATGGTTTCCTCATATTCAATTCCCTCAACTTAAGAGAATCCTTTGGCCATAAATCTGGCCTTATACTTCTCTTTTATCTGCCGGCCTTGGGACCACTTCCCAAACACTATTCTTCATGATGGATTCGTATTCTTCCACCATTGCATCAACCCAAACTGGTTTCTCAACTGCTTCCTCAAAAGAAGATGGTTCGGTCTCTACAAGCTCAGTCATTAGATCCATGTAGCCAGTGTACCTCTCAGGTGACCTCCTTTTCTTGTGAAAATATGAAGGAGCTCCCATGTTCTCCCTCACATCTTGTGCCAATATATCAACTTCCCTAATCCTTTTTCTACCTTCTATGGATAATTTTGCTACTCCACAACTTCTTGAGGCTCCTCCTTTGGAGTGAAAAGCTCCTCTTCTTGTGATATTTGCAACTCCATCTCAAGAGAGCATCTCATTGCTTTCTCTTCTTCAAACTTTACATCCCTTCGCACAACTGTCATTATGAGGGAAGGTAAGTAAAACTGGTAGTTGTGTGGAGTTTCAATGTAACCAACAAAAACTCCCAACTCTGCAGTCAGCTCAAGTTTCTTCCTCGAATCTATAGAGACATGGCAGTAAACAGAGGCTTCAAAAAATATGAATTGAGACACATCCAACTTTCTCCCCAAGAAAGCCTCCTCCAGTGTAATCATACCAAGAATCTGATGGGGACTCCAATTCTGCAAGTAGATTGTTGTGTTACATTCATCTGCCCACAAATGCAATGGCATACCTTGGTCATGTAGCATAGCTCTCGTAGTTCCCACAATGATCTGGTTCTTCCTCTCAGCTACCCCATTCTATTGTGGGTTGTGGGGAGCTATCAGTTCTCTTTGAATTCCTTCTTTGGAAAAAAATTACATGAATTCATTTGAAACATACTAACCTCCATTATTTCTCCTCAGAGCCTTCACCTTCTTGTCAATCTATTTCTTAACTAGTGCCTTGAATTCTACAAATTTTGATATTGTCTCATCTTTCTTCTGCATGAAGAAGATCCAACACTTTCTTGAGAAATCATCAATAAAAATAACATAGTACTTATGTCTGGTAGTGGAGGATGTCGAGAAGGATCCACAAACATCAGAGTGGACTCCCTCCAAGACTGCATTTGATTTGCTGTCTCAATCATGGAATGTGGATATTACATACTTCCCCAAGGTACAAAATATTGATTAGGAGATCCTTTAGGGAGGCTAGTGGTTATTTGCTGCATAATTTTAAGGGTGCCATGGTGCAAATGACCAAGTTTTTTGTGCCAAAGTATACCAATGTCTCAGCTTTGCACTTTCTCTACCTTACTGCTTAAAGTAGCACAATATTCCATTTTAAGTTTATATAGGTTCTTCACATGAACCTTGATCAGCTTCTCCTGCCCAGTAGTTATGTGTCTCAAAAAAGTTTTCCCTTCACTGAAAATAACATCATAGCCACGTGTTAAAATTTATGTTTTCCCACCCTGGTTTTCAGTTTCTCCTTATTTCTCCCATGTAGTTAAATGCCCTTTCCCATAACCATACATTCAACAAGCTGAAAAAAATAAATTTGCTGAAAACACAAATTCTGAAAATTTTACAGAATGCTGGAAATTGCAGAAATAAAAATTAGCAGTAATAAACAGCCATTAAAACACTGATATTTTAGGTCAACGTGACCCAGGAAAAACCCCCTACAACTCTTGGGGAAAACCAGTTTGAGAGCTCTTATTTATTTCTGAAAAATGTCTTTTTACAACAAGAAAATATTCAGCAAAAATCAGCAAGCAAACTTTTACAACTTATCTCAGCCTTGCTGAAAAACTGCCCTGCTGAAACTTTGTTGTTGTTACTTGGCTGCTGATACTCCGCAGCTCACTGTCCAGAAATCTCCCTTGCTCTCTTGCTCTCCTTCTCTCAATCTGCTCATGAAAGAATTGAATCGAATGTGATATTTTCCTCATTTTTCTCCCTTAATATAACTCCAAATGACTTTTGGGTAATCCCTAAATCCAATGGCTGAAATAGATTTAGATCAATGGCTGAGATTAAATGCACATTTAAATCTCACTTTCTATTTTTTAATTCACCCCACTTTAATAAAGACGCACTTAGTCATTTATTTCCAAAGTCACTTTTCCTTTCTAATTTTTCATTGACTTTATAAAAGTCACTTTAAAATTAGACTTAGTAACTTTATCACTTAAAGTCACTTTTAAATTAGATTTTAACTTTATAAAAATTATAAAGTCACTTTAGGAGAAAAATTAAAATCTTTTCGACACTTTTCCCTAGGCCAAAAATCAAAGCCTAAGGGAACCACCTGTCCTCCGGTACCAAATTTCAACACATGTTTCTGGTTCTTTGGATGCCCCTTCTTTATTCGCCATGGCTTCTGCTGCCAGTCTGCAAAGTCCCTGCGGTGGAACTATCTATGCCTATCTATGCCGGCTTAATCTAGAGGTCGAACTCTTGAAGGGCGATTATTCAATTCCCTCTTCATTCACCCATATCCTTCCGCACGAAGAGGGCTCTTACAACAGGATGGGGAATGATTACTTTGGTCTTGGCCTTTAGTAGATAAGGGTAGAAATATTTTATGGCCTTGAAAACGGCAAAGGGTAGTTGAATTCTACCCCTTGGAGATTAGAGCTCATATAACAAATAGGGACTTCGTTGCCTTCATTATTTTTTTGAGTGAGTATTGCGACATGTGAAACATCAAAGGAAAAAGTGTACAAGAATAATTCCTTGCCGAAATCGAGGCTCACCATTGTAGGAGCTTCAACGATGGCTTCCTTGATTAGTTGAAACCTCAGACAAATTTTCTTCATCATTGGCTACATGGGGCGCACTATTTTCGTGAAACCTCAGACAAATTTTCTAACTAAATTCATCTTCCCAAAGAAAGATTGCATGGCCTTCTTATTTGCAGGGGGTTGTATTCTCATGATGGTCTCTATTCTTTCACGATCAACAACAATCCCTTCTTTAGAGAGGATATGACCCAGTAGTTTCCCTTCTGTGACTACAAAGATGCTCTTCCTTGGATTCAATGATATTCCATACCTTCTGCATCTTTCAAAAATCTATGTCACGTGATAAATATGATCCCTTCTGTGATATGAATACACAGTGAAGTCATCCATGTAACCACTACTGATCTATTAATCAAACCTTGGAAAGCTATGTCCATAGCTCTCTGGAGTGTGGCTCCCATGTTAATAAACCCAAAAGGCATTTTACGATAGGTGTAGGTGCCCCATTTAGTATTGAAGGTTGTCTTCAGCTCATTCCCACTAGATACTAGCACTTGATTATATCATGAAAATCCATCTAATAGGGACAACATTTTAGACCCACAAACACACTAAAGGATGTGTTCCATAGAGGGGACATGATAGTTATATTCTTGCGATGCTTTGTTTAGGTTTCTAAAATAGATACACAGCCTAATATCTCCATTTTTCTTCCTTACTCGCACGAGATTGGCTACCCAAAGAGTGTGTTTGACCGAAAAGATGATTTTAGCATCGAGCATCTTATTTAATTCTTTCTTCACCAACGGTTCTAGACTTGGATGCATCTTTCAAATCTTTTGCTGGTAGGGCTTAGCCTCCTTTTCTAAAGGAATTACATGCTGCATAACGCTTGTATCAAAGGTTCTTAGGTATCCATGTGTCCATGCAAAGACATCCTTGTAAACTTTAAATAGCTTGACAAATGCAGCCTTTTCTTGCAGAGAGCATCCCAAGCCCAAATTAATAGTTTTTGGGTTTTATTTCGTCCCAAGGTTGACCGATTCATACTTCATGGAGGAGTTGTGCATCTTGAAATTCGTTGGCTTTTTGAATTTATCATACAGGTCATACAAATCCTCCATCTTGACAACTACCTTGGGAACTGTATCGAATTGATCCTTTTCCTCACCTTTCCTTTCATTCGTAAGCTTGTCATGTTCTTCTTCATCTATGACTGCATTCTTGAACTTCTTCTCACAGTGCAAGAACTCCAAGATTTTCTCGTCATCTTCGAACACCTGCCAGTTTGAGATGTTATCAGGCACATATGGTCTGAAGATCAATTCAACATAATATTTATTCTTCTGCAATCTAAAATAAGGCAAAAGTTTAGCAGCCATATTAGCCATCAAATCGGCATCTTGGTTTTTCCCTCGAGGTATGTATGTGATATTAAAAGAGTGGAAATTGTCAATTAAGCCCCATACCTCATGAAGGTACCTTACAAGGTGTGGTGAATTGTAGTGTATCATCTTCCTTACCTGATCCACGATTATATGTGAGTCACCAAAAACTTTAAGATTTTTCACCTTCATATCAATTTCTTTCTTCAGTCCCTACAACAAGCCTTCATACTTTTGCATGTTGTTGGTGCACGTGAACTCCAAAGGGGCGGCCATCACATGTTGGTTCCCTTATGGATCAACGAGAACGCTCCGAGTACCTAAACCTTCAAGGCAGTTAGAGCCATCAAAATAGAGTGTCCAAAATATAGAGTCTAGCGTTACATCAATTGAATTGCTTCCTACGAAGCTAGTCCTGTCATCTACTATATTACAAGGTGGTTCATGAGTTGGATTATAGGGGATAGCTTCCAAATGTGTGTTTATTGCAGTTTCTTCAGTTATTTCTGCATGGAATTCTCGAAAACTTTTTTTTGTAGCACAAACATTGAAACTATAATTCCCAAGGATAGAGTTGGTAAACATTACAGGTTCGTTGGGACCATTTATTTCCGTCACTACATACTTCATGTATCTTTCACGATCAACTCTCAGCATATCACCCTTCACCTTTTGAGGCATCACGAGATGGGATCAATCATTTGAGAAGTATACATTCAGTTTTGCTGACCAATCCCTACTAAGCAGCATTCCATAAGCCTATGGTATATCGACTACCACTATATTAATGACTTGTGTGTATTATGGTTTAGTAGTCATCCATATCAATACATCTTTCAATTCCCCAATAACTTTCACATTTGTTCTATCTAGTAGCATGATTCGAGTTCCAGTTTTCTTAAGTATCACATGAAGTCTTTTAGCAATAGCGTAAGACGTCACAGTGGACGAGGCACCTGAGTCTACCAAGCAGTTGTGTACGTTCATGTTGAATATTTGAAATGTGATAAGGAAAGGGGGAGTCATGGATTTTGATTTCCTTCCTATCATGGTTGCAATCACATCTTGAGGGTTTCGAATCATTTTCGACAGGGTGGCTTCCATGGCTATTGGATTTTGGGCTATACTGGGAGTATTAACAGGTCTGGAGAGCGACTTATGGGTTTGGCTACTTGGAATGGTGGGAGTTTTGTAGTTCTCCTCATTCATAGCTTTCAAGAGAAAATCCCTTTGCTCCGTTAATTTCAGCAAATCAAAGTATATGATATTAGCCCTAGATTTCTTAAGATCATCCACAATATTGTAATCAATATTATAAACAAGATAGGGCAGAGTAAACATACCAATTTTTCCATTCCTAAGAGGGAGTTCACCATTTTGATTCACCTTCATTGTAGTGGGAGATGCACTTTCTTTCTCTAGATGACTTGCAATTGGGGTATTCTTGGACTGACCACTAGGTCTACCCTTTTCAACAAGAACTTTAGGAGTGGGTGCCTTCAGAGGGCATACATCCCTTTTGGTATGATCCATAGGTTTTATCACACTCGCAAGTTGTCCCTTGCTTTGTGTCTGAATTTCTTTAGTGTGTATCTCTGCCATACTGTCTCCGTGGTCATCATCATTCTCGTTCGTATAGAAATCCCACAATATGTTGATTTGAGATTCTTCCTCCAAGGGCTCTTCTACTTGGTATTCTTCCTCACCTTCTTGTTTTGGCTCTAGCTCCACTATAGGTTCTTCTTGTTTAAGGAGCGATCCGATGAGAGCCAACTCTTCTGTATTTAGATTCCCTTCATTGGGTGGACCAGGCAGTGCAAGTGGACTATGACCACCTTCTGTCTTCTTATGATAGAAAGGTTTGAAAAGTTTTCTGTTGTTATATTCTCCTCCACTCCTGCTTGTACTCTCTCCAAAATTCCTTTTCATATCGATGACTGTATTTGTCAACTTCTTAATGATCTGATGCAAACATTCTACATTTGTGGTATCCTTTTCTTCGGTTTCAGCCCCTTTGTTATCACTCCCATTATTCTTCTTGGATGCTTGACAGGCTTTCTTTCCTCTAGGTATATGATGGCATGCTGTGAGACTAAGAATTTCATTCTCAACTTTTACTGCTTCCTCGATAGCACCCTGTAAGGTTTGTGCATTACTCCTTTTGACCCACATCGTAGTAGGGATAGGGAGAGCTGTGATGTAGAATTCCATGAGCACCTCCTGAGTAGGTCTACCGGTGGCTAGGATTTTGTTGAACAAGGTGTTGAACCAGATGTTAAAATTCTTAACCTTTTCTTTGGTTTCCATTTTCAAATGTCATAGTTGTAAAGCTAAGGCTGCAATAGTTTTTTCATCATCATAGTTGTCTAAAGAGGCCCATTGGAAGGCATCTCACAAGGTGGTCAATCAAGTTCTCAAGCTAAAGTACCATGCGGACGATGTACTAATCAGGGTGAAATCGAATAAGCAACATACTATATATTCATCATCCACCCCCAGCATGCGGACGACCAGGAAGAAGGAGTTAACATGGTTATCAGAGGTGTCTCCCTTCCTAGGGTCGAATTTAGGCAATACTCTTTCTGCATTCTTGGGTAAGGGATGTTGCTACTGAAGTATTGCTACGACGTCCTGAGCAAGCGAGGGAGGAAGTGCTCCCGGAGGAGGTGGGAGTTGGTTTCCACCTGGTTGAAGCTGGTTGCCACCTGGAAGAGGAACATTTTCCATATTGTGGATACAGATGTTTTGGTTGAGGGTTTCTTTGTTAGGATTTTCTAACTCAAGCCAGGGATTTCCTTGAGAAGGGGAATCCTTAGGAATTTCTTCCCAAGGAGATTTGATACTCTGCAAAGAATCAAGCATAATATCTTCAAGAGAATGGGCTACAGATGTCTCTTCACTTATGTGATAGACCCTTGGCTTTCTTTTTGCTATTGGAGGTGAAGACTAAAAGATAGGGAGCTATGATAGGGAACACACATAAGCCAGAGTAAGTCTTCTGACAAGTTGTTCCTGACTCACACGATATTCCCACAGTGTTTCTTCTTGGAAATGAGGCTTTTATGAATGAGAGGAAGGGTCTTTTCGACCTTCATGATCCATGCATTAATCTTTTCGAGTCCATGCGGACATTTAAATCATAAAAGGTTGTGGACATTGGTTTAGTCCTACTTCTAGTGCCAATTTTTTGGACATGGCGAATTTTCGCTATACCAACAAGGGTAACTAACCCAATCAGAGGCCCCAATTAGGCCTGGTTTCATTTGGAATGGCTAGTTCCAACAGGTTTTAAGCGACCCCATAAACTGTTAAATGCATTGAGAGATTTCTTCTGGGAAGAAGACTTCAATTAAATCGACAAAATAAAACAGCTAACCTATATGTATCAAATCTTATCTAAACTACTTATAACTACTCTAGTCTATGTCCTAACTATCCTAACCTATCCTACAGGAGCAAAACAAAAGGAGGTTAAACATCGTAAATCAATCCCAAGTCTAAATGAATAAATTATTGGTCCACATAAGACCAAGGCTCTATTAAATCTTAATCAAAATGTAATTACTCATACATGAATATACATTCCTTTCCATACAAATAACACTTGCAACTGATGTTTAACAAAGTCTGGAATTAGCAACCTTTCCTGAATTATCAATGCTATTGAATTACATTCAAATAACCAGGAATAACCAGGAATAACCATGAACAACTAGTTATCAATGTGCACAAACAAAATCACATTTGTCCTTATACCGACAACAACACACTGATTCTAAATATATCAAAGAAAACGGAAACAAATTGAAACAAGAGGCTCCTTCTTGAACCAAATAGTCCTCTTTATTCACAATAAATCAAATTTGTTTTCTCTAAATAAAAAGCCCCCAATTTCCTATCCGGAGGGAATATTTATGCAACTAGAAATGATTCTCGGTCTTCCTTTTTTCCTTTTCGCCTTCCCGCTGTCCTCTTTCATTATACAGATTAGAATACACAAATGAATACAATGAGTGTCACTGCTGACATGTAGAGGGCATTTCCTATCACTAGAGCCATTCATTTCCTAGAGAAATGAATGGTTGTTGATTAGAAGGGGATGACTGTGTGTCATTTCTTCATGATGAAATATGGGGTAGGTTTTCTTTCGTAGGAAACACCTAGAGATATGACCGCCAATGCTTAAAGCCCACTCTTCAAATAGACATATCTACATGGATAAACTCTTCGGGTCCGCTTGCCTCCTCTCGGTTCACACTTGCATAGTTAGCCAACATCAGTCACACTTATACAGATATGATAAAAATGTTTAAAAAACACAAATGTTTCCTTCACAAAGCATTTATAACATCAAGAGAAACAATCATGAAAGAATCGACCCCTTGTCTTTAATCTATTTATTGATTCGGTCTCGCAGGCAAAAATCTGATTTACACTAAAAATCCTCACAAAACACATAACCAGATCTAAGATCTGGACCTGAAACATTATATACGGGAACTCATACCTTATCGGGTCTGGAAGATGGTAGCGCGCTATATATACATAAGCCCTCGGCCTCCCGATAGAGATAAGCCATTAAACCCTAGACCCGATATATATGTAATATATTTGATGATGTCATTGGGTCAAAAGATAGTGGAGCACTATATATGTATATAAGTTGAGGACCCCGCTGATAGTGATATGCGATGGGGCTCTAGACCCAAAATATGTGCATTTAAATTAATAAAATTTTCAGGTCTCGAAGCCATGTATTTGATGCATTTTAATGTGGATTGTGGTGAGAAAAAAGGGGTCATTTATGCATATTTAAGAAGGATTTCCTTTGTAAATTGTCATAAAGGAGTAAGGTGTGATAGGAGCTTTTTTTTGGGGTTGGAAAGGTCCCGATAGAGGAAATGAAGGGAGGGTTAAGAAGGGTGGTGAGACGACCATGCAACAGGGGTTAGGTGAAAGGGGGGGTCTTGACCATTAAGAATTGAAGACTTGGCTCAGAAATTAGTTGAACTCTCTGGGACTAAACATATCATTCGGAGAGGTAGAAGACCAACTTTTATGGGACCCATTCAAAATTGCAGCCAAGGCAAGTTTTGATAGGGTGGTGGTTGTCACCACAATAGAATGGAATGTTAATTTACATTTACTTGCCATTCATAGTCAGACCCTCCTTCTAGCGCCAAAATGTTGAAGCCTCTAAAATTGTTGCCTCAACATGGGGAGAACCACCCTGTTCGAACCTTGATTGGCAGCTCCTTTTCCAGTTGGAGTAGTGGCTCTGACTGGGGATAATGGGACCATTTTCCCAATCCATTTAATGCTTGTGCTAATGGGGTGATATGGGAGGTTTTCAAGTAATTTCTAAGCTAAAAATAATCTAATCTTGAAGTAACAATCACATGCATTTTATCCTAATTTAAGCACTATCTAATTATAAATATACCAGGGATTTGAATTGATATATGCGATCTACAATAATATTTGAAAGAAATTCGTAATAAAGATCATTCATTCGCGATGAGAAGTGAATCCATTTTAACAATAATTGTTTCGTATAAAAGGTTAGCTGAAACGATTGTAAAATATATATCGCATAAAGAATTATTCACATATTCAACATAAAATAAAGATCATCATCATAGAGAAGTGCAATAATAGTAATCAAAATTTAGACTTTCATACATAAACAATTCGAGAAAAAATCATTTCTTAATACATACTTTAAAGGATTACGGGATAAAAGTACCATTTATAATACGTCCTACTCATGTGTTTCAACAATATTGATCTATCTTTAGTCCATTTAACACCATGTAAGAGTACAAAAGTCAAATTTCAGTACAAGATAATGAATCAAATAAAAAATAAATCTTGTTCCATTAATTTCACGAGAACTTCCTCAAAGTGACAAAAGTGCATGTTTTGAAGAATGTTTCGGATAAAATTCTGGACCCCTCTCTAAATGCATGAGAGGGTTTTAAATACTAAAACTATAAAATTAAAAACAGATTATTGCAAAAATAGTTGAGGAGGTTTAAATGACCCACCTCAATTTTTGCAAAAGTAAAATCAAAATGGAAATAAACAAGGTGACTAACTATCCTGCATTTGATCCTTCATATTGTAAATATCCATCATGGGCTTGAGTTGTGTTGGATGGCCGACTTCAGCTTTCAACTGTCCAGGGAATATGACATCGATCAGTGTTGGTGCCATTTTCTCCATAGAAGTGGTCAGGCATTGCAGGGTCATCCATTGGCTCTGAGGCTTTACCAAATGTTTCCAATATGCCTCCCAATTTAACCTAGTTGTTTTCCTTATCACTTCTTCTTTTTCTATCGTTACCTGCTTCCATTTTTGTATAAGCTATTTCGAATTATGAAGGAAAACCTAAATGGATTTTTCCACAAGGTTGGCACTATGTAAATTTTCATTGATTTTTTCTATGACATTGTTTGCTGCCATCACCGCGTCTGCTATTGGCTTTTTTGTTTCTTTAAGACAAGAATCCCAGCTTGCAAATAGGATTTCCTTATGAGACTCTTCTAGCTTGGGCAGGTTGTCCTTTCTCCCATCACCTGTGTTTTTCCAGGCGATAAAATCAGATACCTTTTGAAATATCTCATTCTATTCAAGTCTCATTTCTATGACTTTGACTCATTAGTTAATCTCTTGTTTCACAATAATATTTGCACTCTGAAATCTCCTTGCAGAATGATTCTTTTTGGTGCATCAGCTCGGAGTTAAGAGAAAGTGCTTTGGTAACAAAACTAATCAATTTTTGGATCATCTTTGTGTGGATCAATTATTTCCTATATATGTGCTTCCTTCTCGACTAAGCTAGTTCGATGTTCTATTTGTATCAGTTCAAATACCTGTTGAAGCTTGGCCAACTGTTTCTCTGCCTGCTAGTCAGATTTTACTTGTTGTAATTTTTGCTCAAGCGATGTTATTTTATCTTCTTTTTCTCTAACCAACATTTGTATTTTTGTTGCTTTGTCCATGGTCACTGTAGCGTAAGCACATGCAAACTATGATAGTCTAGTAAGTTTGGCATATGGGTCAACGGGTGAGTCTTGCCATAGAACATTCATTGGCTCGATTTCAGGGGTAGTAGCAGCTGTAGAGTCTAATTTCTTTTTCTTTCTTTGTATTTTCACCACAAACTTATGTTGTGGTCTATAGAACACATCTAGAGGAGGAATTCCTTCAATTCTCAATTTTTTTTCAAAAGCGGGGGTGGCGGGGATGTGTTCAACCTTTTGTGTATTTGCAGTCTCTTCCACTGTAATTTCCAGAGTTGTTTTCTATTGTGGAGTTTGCAACTCTAGCACCTATTCCTCTATGTTGACACTTTCATTAAAATTATCCCACTCTTCCTCTAAATCAATTACCAAGGGTTTTACTAGATGTGTGGAGGTAGTAGAGATTCAACCTATTCGCTAGTTGAAGTTTCTTCAGATAGCTTCTATGTCGATTGCGATGTACCCTTTACTAACTCCATGCTTCTCCTTTTCCCATTTTGTGATAACTATTGCAATTCCCTGGTAGATTTCTCTTGAGATTCCACTCTAGGATCAGTCTTAGAATTTTCTTTGGAGTCACCTTCTATAGTCACACTCGGAGTAGGCTCCCTTATAGTTTCAATCAATAATTGGTCCAATGGGACCTTTGTTAAGCTCCCTTCTCTGTAACTGTAAAAATTTTCTAGATCTTCACAGGCAAAAAGTAGTTGTACCATATGCTTAACCTCTGTGAAGGTGTTTTTCTGCAAAAAGATGTCATGAAAGGCATCTGCCTCATTGCTTAATACTTTTATTTTCACCAGAGTGGTGAAATTTTCGAGAGTGCCAAACGATTCGAATTGCCTTCCAGGGAATTTAGGTAATCGCAGATACAACATGTTCTCTACTTATTTGAATGCATACCATAGGTCATGCAATGCAAATTCTCCAAACTGTACGAGGAATGTAGGCCAGATGGCCTTCTTTGAATCCTTCAATGTCTTACTCATTCCTCCCTCACTAGATGTTTGATAGTCTATCTCTCTAGCCATCAATTTATCTGGAACATAGTATGGGAGCACATGGGGGGAGGTGATGCTTCCAAAAACCATGATATATGTAAATGAATCCTCCCCAAACCATCTAGCCACTCAGAGGATGTCAACTTCAGCTTCTTGGGAAACCTTTGGGGGTGTCTCGATTATAAAGCCGCTTGTGAATAGGCAGAATAACTCCATGACAAATGTGGTTGAAAATTGGGTTCCCACTTGTCCTTGTGGTATATGTGAATGGTTAGTCGATTTCAAATAGTCCATTTCCATCCCATGATAGGGAATTTTGAACTAAAACAAATTGCATCCATGACATAGGTGCTCATAAAAAATGGAGGGTAAACCCTCGAAGAAACACTTCTTTTCCTTCTATACTTGATAATTGTTTTTGCTAAATTTTCAGACAGAATTTGTGCCACATTTATTACATTTGCGTTAACAACTGCATCTATTAACAACAACCATTATGGGGATAACTTAGTACTATCGAGTCTCCCAAATAGTCTACATAACATAGTCGCTGCAAAACTATGAGGGGCACAAACAGACGAAGTAGTGTACATATTGTTTTTATCTTTCTTGATTTTTTCCTCATTATTGGACCAAGTCGGGGTGTAGTCTGCTCGATCATCATTTTCTTTGGCAAACTTCTCCATGAAGTGCCTATTGTAGATTACGTGTGGCTCTAGTAGTTGGTACATAAGCCATAGGTTGTCTGGGGTAAAATATCCCATAATCCCTTGGCTTCTTGTCCTAAATTCTCTGTCTGAGATGTCAGCTTCATCAATAACCCATTTAACCATGTTGGTATAAGGGATTATCTTTGACCGCATGGCTATGCGGTGCAAAAATGATCATATCGTATCTAGCATGGAAGCATCTGAAGAATCACATCCATCAACTGTAATTTTTGTTTCCATAATCCCCGGTTACTCCTCCTCCAGTATGTTATACATAGCCTCCCATGTAGAGGTTACTCCCTCTATGTTGCATGTAGTATTCGCAAACAGAGGATTCATTTCTCACTTCTCAGAAGCGACTACCTTACCTTTCTTCACCATTGTTATCAGTGCTTTGCTCTACAAACTTTTCCTGAAAGTGAGGAACAATAGCTATCAGATACACAAAGATCAATGTAAAATGAAATAATGCAGATAGCTTGTAAAGGTGATAAAAGGAGTTTTATTTGAACACACCTAAGAAGATATCATATCACACTAAATGGCTTCTCACACATAAATGGAGTTATCTCTTACTAAATGCCCACTAATAATTCATTATCCCTTAACTTTAATGCTGATAAATGTTTGTATCGTAAAATGAGAAGAAAGTTTCTAGGGTGATGATCCTTTGAACTACGATTGTAGTGATAGTGTGATTTGTGAAGAAATATCACATATCGCAATATTGCAATATGCCTTTCTGCCTTTGTTGCCTTCCATTGTGTTTCTATGAGATGCGAGATGCAAGCCGCTCGTTAGTTGTTTCCAAAGCGTAGCTAGTTCTCAGGTTTATCCTATGTTAAAGAACCTTTTTACTAAGTGGCAGACCTAAAACATTTGCTTATGGTATTTTAAGGAGTGGCTCTACGTCTTAATCATATTTCACAATATCGGCTGGTGGTAAGTACACATGGTTCATTTAAATGGCAAAAATGTGATGTGATAAGAGTTATAACACCATCACAGTTTCACATCTCGCATGTTTTGCAATGAAATTTTTAAAGTGGGCCCTTTATGAATGGTGCTATGCGATGCGAGAAAAAAGCATAAGGACTTAGTTTATGTCAAGGTTTATGATTATTATCTTTGATTTATTCCAAAAAACAAAAGAAATTCCTAAATGCTAAGTTTTGTTTCTTGGATAGACTTTTTGAAGGGTCCCCATTTATTAACATAACATTAACTACTATCATTAATAAATAGGGGGTTCTTGAATACCACAATAGTGAGGAAAGACATAATGGATAACTAAAGGAATGGATGTGATGAGTCACATAGCGCAATTAACGAGTTAGCTTTCAAGGACACATACAGACATTTTCACTAATATTTTAATTCAAATGAATCTGTAAGAACACACGAAACACATCTTGCAGTTGCATAATGTGAAATCAGAGAAGGTCCTGAACATTATATATTTGTAATAGAGAGTAAACATATTGCAGTATTGGAACGAAGGAATCACCATGATTTTCATTTAATAATCTGAGAGATACATTGTTCAAAAATTAAAGTTGTTCTAAAAAATAACATAGAGTTTCTTTCACGCAATTATGAATCAGTTTTCCTTTTTCAGGAACATATATATACAAATACCTTAAATCATCGACCGTTAAATAAATATTCTTTCTTTATCTTTTCCATCGTTGTAAAAAATCACTTATAAAAATTAGAGCATTTGCAAAGGCACAACCCTCTTAACCATCATAAAAGTCTTGTTAAAAGCATAGTGAAACACAAGGTAAAAATAGCTAAAAAGTAAAATCAAAGGCCATAACTCACACAATAAACATGATCTGTAGTGATGATGAGGGTATGCTGATGCTTGATGTGAAGGTGTAGAACTAGTGGATGAAGCATTTGAAGCATTAGAGGGTTCAGAAGTTGTTCGCATCACTGCCACAGGGCTTGAGGAGGAGGTGGAATAGAGTTGAATTGTCGATAGTGAAATCTGAGATTGATCACCCCTACATAATCCAGTTTGTGCTGAGATATCCTTAACTATCTCGAGAAGCTAAATTTATTTCCCCAAAAAGTTCATTATGGTTGTTCCTTCAAGGACTAGTGGCTTCTCGGGAGTTGTACCAGTCCTTCTTTTAATCTCAATCAGCTTCTCATTGTACATTTCATTTCAGAGCAACTATGCATTAGCTCCCCACTAGTTAGGTTACCCAGCTTCAAGGAGCCGATTCAACTTGACATCAAACATTGCCGCCTCTTTCTGTAGCCTTTCCAAACTTTGTTTTGATTTAGCCCTGGCTTCCTCTTTCAAGATAACCTTGGAAGTCTCTACCATTGCTTCCATTCTATGAGATATGTCAAGTGGCCTTAACTCCTCGATTGTTCTCTTGATTGTTCTAGCTTGCTTTTCATTTAGAGAGATGGAAAATATTCAACGCATATATTCTTTTGAGCATGTCTCAAAGCTATTTGTTCCAATATTTGGTTGATCTCATGAATGATCTTGTCCCACACCACTTGTCTAGCTTCGATGAGAGCCAAATTTCACTTGATCTTCAGCACTCTATTTTCTTGAGTAACACTTCGTAAATACCTTGTGATCTTATATATGTTTGCATTTTCCGCTTGGAGTTACTTCCCTTTCAGGGCTACATGAACTTTGGCTAAATCTAACGCCATCTCAATTTTTATCAACTTATCCTCATAAAGTTTCAGCTCGGTTAATTCCTTAGCAAGGCGATCGGTTGGGTTTTAGAATCATTGAGGACAAGTATTGTGTAGACATGATAAGTGATCTTATTCCATAAATCTGCCACTATCAGCCAATGAAGTAATTTTGTCCCTACTTTCATTTAGCTCCTACATTATCATTCCATTCTCCTTTTCACTCAGGATCAACTCAGGGGTTTGAATATGCTCACCCCCAAGCATCTTTAGTTGTTGTCTCAAATCTAGATTCTCCTTTTGGGTGTCCTGTAGGACATCTTCCACTACTGCATGATCTTCAGGATCCATTACCATCTTCATGATCAGTTCTTTGTAGAATTATTTCTATTCAAGAATAGCATCGGGGCTAACTTTCTCAGTCTTGATTTTATCGATATAAACCTAAGCTCGATCAATTGTCATCTGGTGCTTGTTGATGTCATTGTATTAAATTTCTCCCATCTACCTTTGTAGGTTGACTTTGTTTGCTAGAGGGACACTAGCCAAATCTAGAGACACATCCAGATCTTGGAACTGGGAGCCAGAAGGAAAGGTTTAGATGGATGGGTGCTTTAATATTATTTTCATCTCCTCCCTCTCTAAGTCTATTACAGTGAATACCCGAGTGTGTTGAGGGGTGATTTCTTAGGCCATTTCTTGGTGTAACTTCTCTTTTTCTCTCATGTTCCTTACTTGGATGAACCTAACTTGTTCTTGCAGCATAGAGGCTTTCCTCAGACTCTCAGATGGCTACTTTGGTTGACGATGTCGATGAGGCCACTGGTGGTATTTCCTAGTTAACCTGAAAACCTGGATTATTAGACCGTTGTGCTTGAAGTTGGATTCACTATTCTCCTTCTCCTATTCCTATTCTTGTTCAAGCCCTTGACTTCTAGCCCTTTTATTAACCTTTCCTTCTTCCATGTCAGTTTTTCTTGAAGTGTCAACAACCCTCTTTTGTGTTTTGTCAGTGCTAATTGGGGGCTCAGTCTCCATGTCTATATTAAGAGGCTAGTAATCAAAGTTAGCTTTCCACTCAACCTCACGCTTAGGATCATGCACATAAGTTGAGGCTTTAATCTTTTCCCTTCTCCGAGCAAGGAGACCTCTGGGATCGTAATGCCAAATTTTTCCTTTCTCGATCTCTAGGGCTTCAAGCAGTGCCTTAACTATCTTGAAGGTTTTCCTGGTACTTATCATAAAAGGACCTATCAACTATCACATTTTAAAGATGACACCTTTCTTGGTCGGTATAAAGTGAAGCACTTCAACAATGAGGATTTTCTTGATGAATGCGAAGGTGAATATACTCATTGGTATAAACACTTGCAAATTATAAGGAGGGAGTTCACACCTGTAAACTCGAATTTCTATATGGTCCTCATAGAGGTAACAGTCTCCAACGACAGCCTGCTTGTGGAGTTGGAGGAGTTTCTTTTTCTCATGGAATATTCTGGGAGGTGGGACTCCACGAGTGATTCAGTAGGAAATAGCGATGGAGGATGAGATGAATTGAGAGTACCCAACTAAACTGGGCCTCTTCCTTACTGAGATATTCAAGTCAAAGACTAAATTTCTCTCTTTATTTGGGAGAGAACATATCCAGGTGGAGTCATTGGAATTCCTCAATATGGGCATAGAGGTACAAGTGAAAGAATAGTGACTAGTAGTAGGAGTAGGAGGAGACTTTGAAATAGCTAAATTCGAAATGAATGGAGGATGAGAGGTATTTTGGGATGTTCAGTTGACATCGAGGTTGCTTCATGTTATGCAAACAACCTAGCGCCACCCTGGTTAATTTCAGGGTGGCCTCTCCACCCAATAGACAAGTGATAACAGTTGAGACTAATTGAACAAAGGTATTAAAGAGAGCCAATGGGAATTGGATCTCCGAGGGTAGGATTTTGAACACTGGAGCAAGCATTTGCTCTAGGAATGCTTGATGTTCTCTTGTTGGAAGTGCTGTGAAATAACCAACTAGGGTTTCATCAGTGAATGTTCACATAATGGGAGATGCGGGGAAATTGAGAGCTCTCTGAATTAAAAAGGGGGTTATCTCTAGGATTACCACATCTGAAGTAGAAACAAATTAGTTTTTCTCATTTTGATAAGAGTTTCCCAGCTAAGTTCCGAATTTAGGTGGGTCATGGACTGGAGGGGTGATTTGAGGGTACAACCCAGAAGCCATGACCCTAATTGTGTCCTCATTTCTCAAACGGTCTGCGAACATTTCATAACAGAGGTTTATGAGAGGAAACGGGTAGAGAGGGTAAAACATTTGGGCTTTGTTGTCTGTTGAAGGCCCGAAAACGGTGCTTCTGACCTCATCGGTGTTGGGGCTTGTAGGCATCACATGCTTCATCCATTTGAATAAAACAAAAGCAAGAAAACAATGCGTTTGGGGCGTCGGGTTACCTAGAGTCCCTAGGGGGAATGAAAATGACTCGAGAGTGTGTCCATGGCCTTTGGGAGAGTTTATAGAGGAATATTGCACTATTGTCTAGGTGAGGGGCTCTTTAATTAGGGTGAAAGATCAATGTCGGGTGAAAACTTTAGGGATTTAGGTATTTTATGCAAAGGACACAGACATATGCCTAGGTGGTGGAAGATGGAAGCAAGAGAGGGAGACACATGAAAATTCCATAGTATGTTAGGAGGACAGGGGAAGAGCTTATGTGAAGAGGTGGGTGATTTCTTATTTCACCTTTCACTTAACCTTTACCACTATACCTGATACTTGAGAATTGTAGATTGAATGGGAGGAGATCACCTATTGGGTGGTTCCTACCTATTATGATGGAGTGTACCGTAGATCAGAAGTAGTATTTGTTAGGTGTTGGAATGAATCAGGACCGTTTGGTGAGCACTGACGATTCAACACCTGGGACTTGCATCTCTATTATCCCTTCTGTATGTGCACTGCTAGGGTTATGGTTAGGTGTCAAGAGATTCAGATCTCAGGGGACCCAGGCTGTTGTGAAACCAACTCAAATAAAGAAAGAAAAGATAGTTGAACGCCTTAGAATTCAGCCTCTTCGAGGGGGCAACCTCCTTTACATTACATAAATGAACAATTCTTGGATGATTCAAATGACAAAACCTCCTTTCTATATATAGGAGTCTAAGGAGTCACAATATAAACCCAGCCGACCTAACAATAATAATATAAAGCCACAAAAATAACAATAGAGGGATTCTATGGGGCACAATAATAACAATATGGGCACAATATGGGCACAACAATATTGATAAGGGATAAAATTACAATAGTAATGGGGTAATCTCTAGTATTATATGGACCTAACATGCCCTTCTCCTTCAAAAAAGTGCTTTCCTCAATGCTTGAGTAGTTTTGGATGCTTCTGTATAAAATTATCATCCTCCCATGTGGAATCTTCAGTGGATAAGTTCTTCCACTTGATGAGATACTTCAAAATTGATCGATTTTGTAGCTATTGAGTTTTTCTTTCTATGACTGCTTCGAGTTCCAATATAATTTTTCCTTCCTCGTCAAGTTCTAGCAATATTGTTTGAACTGGGAGCTTGTCACCTATAACCTTCTTTAAACATGAAACATGGAAAACTGGGTGCACTCGAGAAGTTGTAGGAAGCTCCAACTTGTATGCCATAGTACCAATCTTTTGTAACACCTTGTACGGACCATAATACTTTGGTGATAATTTGTTATCCTTATTAACTTGATTGAGGGACAATCGTTTATACGGTTGTAGCCGTAGGAATACCCAATCACCTACATCAAAACTTCTTTCACTACGATGTTGATCTGCCTGTTGTTTCATTCTATTATGTGCCAACACGAGGTTATCCATTAATAGTTGTAGGACTTGTTGTTGATGTTTGATGTGATGTTCCATTGCTTGAACCTTAGAATTTTATCTTAAATATGATGTGATGGATGGTGCCTGATATCCATAAAGTGCCATAAATGGGGTCAGTTTTGTTGCTGTATGGAAGGAAGTGTTATACCACCATTCAACCAAAGGCAACCATTTGACCCATTGTGTTTTTTTATCAGATACAAAGCAACAAAGATATCCTTCCAAACATTTGTTTACTATCTCAGTTTTCCTATCAGATTGAGGATGATAAGATGAGCTATAAGCTAACTAAGTACCAAGACAAGAAAATAATTATGTCAAAAAATTTCCAGTGAAAATCGGATCTCTATCACTTACAATAATCTTTGGATTTCCATGTAGCTTTTGAATTGTTTACATAAACGCAGTAGAAACAATACTGGATTTTAATGGATGTGATAATGCACAAAAGTGTGCATACTTGGTAATTCTATCAACTACCACCATGATGACACTCTTTCCCCCAGACTTGAGTAAACTTGTAATAAAATCCATTGAAACCTTCTCCCAAAGTTGGCTTGGAATGGATAATGGTTGTAATAGACTCGGGGTCTTAATTGTTTCAACTTTATTTTGTTGGCAAACGAAACATTCCGCCACAAACTTTTGAATATCCAATTTAAGGCCATCCTAAAAAAAGTCCTTCTTAACCCTGTGGTAAGTTTTTAAAAATCTCGAGTTCCCTACTAAGGGAGAAGTGTGCAATTCCATAAGAATCTTTTGTTTGAGTTGGGAATTCTTACAGAGGTATAAGTGATCTTTGTACCATAACGAATCATTTTTCCAGCTAAATGTATCAGATGTACTAGAATATTGTTGTAAATTTTGAATAAGTGCCCACACTTCTGCATCATTCTTTCGTTCCTCCCTTGCTTTGTTTATCCAATCTTGTTGGATAATAGAAATGGCGCATAACAATGCTTCCACATCCTCATCCTTTCTTGAGAGTGCATCTGCCACCACATTTTGCTTCTCTTTTTTGTAGATGATTTCAAAGTCATAACCCAACATCTTTGTGACCCACTTTTGTTTCTCTTCAGAGGATAATCTTTGTTCTAAAAATTATTTAAGGCTATCATGATCTGTTTTTACCTTGAAGTGTCTCCCCATTAGGTAGGGTCACCATTTCTTAAGTGCAAGTAGTATTGTCAACATTTCCTTCTCATAAATAACTTTTTGTAAAAACTTTCCCTTGACTAGACGAATTTCAAAAGTAATGGGTCTTTCACCTTGCATTAAAACAACACCAATTCCATTTCCTAAAGCATCACATTCTGCAATAAAGGTTTTTGTGAAGTCTGGTGTAGTTAAGATCGGTGCTTGGCACATTGCCTCTTTAAGATGGTCAAAGGCCTTGGTTGATTCTGGAGTCCACGAAAATGCATCTTTCTTCAATAATGTTGTTAGAAGTGCTACTATTCTCCCATAATTCTTAACAAACTTGCGATTATGTACTTGGAAGTGCAAGTTAGTGTTAATTGTTTATTGTTATTTGGTTTTAATGTTTATATTTATTTAGTATACCATATTGTTATTGTTCAGTAATGTGAATGAAGTTTTGCTTTAAGTAATTTGTAAGATAAGCTATTTTCATGTTTTTAGTTTATCTACTTAGTAACATATGATGAACAATGATGGATACAACCACTTATTTGTGGCTCTCTTTTTTCTTTCAATGTTGGTTGTTATGGAAATGGTTCAATAATAAATAAGATAAGAAGATTATTCCAAACTCTTTATCATTTTTTTGTTGAATGTGCTTACACATTTACTAAACTAAATATTTGGATGCAATTCATGTTTTGGATTGGTCTAACACCTTTGTTCATTGATAAAATCACAAATGTTCCTCCTAATGCTACATATGCTTAGTAGCACATAGTATGCTTTCTCTATCTTGTAAAACTTTCATTTCAAATATTATTAGGTTTTGACTTTGTCCTAGGTCAAGTTTGGATTTCAAGGGTGTCTTTCTAGATTTTTATAAGCTTTATGTTTATATTATGTATTTTTTGGCTTTCAAGAGTTACCTTTTGGATTGTTTTGATCTCTTAAGTGTGTATATTTCCATATCATCAAAAAATCCACCATAATCCGCGACATAAATACAATAATATATTTTTCCATTATTGTTAAGGCATGATCATCTTGTTACTTGCATATGAAATGTATTATCGGAAGCAATCACGGATAACTTGTTATCTGTAATGTCCTCATCTATAACTAGTAACATATATAATCTCATAGGCTATAGTAATGTGTAAAGGGAGAAACTCATTATTTAATGTTATTTGGGTAGCTTTAGATTATTTGGGACAAATGGAGGAAACTTGCAAAAAATTTTAAATTTTGGGAAAACTCATAAAAACCCCACTGAAATTAAAATAAGGAAAGAAGACTCCAAAGGGAATCTATAAAAAGGAGAGAGAAAACTCATTTTGATCATCAAGGAATTTTATCTCTTTTCATATTCACAAGATCTTAGAGGGATTAGAACCCCTTTTTCTGTAATTGGTTTGGGTGGTGAAGGATCCCACCATATCCAATATATCCACTAGTTATGGCTATAAGATCAAACTCTCAATGATGTCTTCTTCTTCTTCTCTAGGGAAACCAAGGGCTTAGGTGATAGTTTAGGTCTACTACAAGGCCTTTTTGGGGACAGTTAGGGGCAATGAAGTGAAGTCTAGGCAACAAGGAGCTTTTAGGGTAGTGTTGACGAAGAGAAAGGTAGTCTCTGAAAGCAAATGGATGTAAAGTAATTCTCAAAGCCTTAAGGGTCTGTTTTTGTAGCTACCAAGGGTTTTATGGGGATTTTGGTGTCAAGTAGATTTAAGGCATTATGTAGTAAGGATGAATTCCACTTAACATCTAAGGCCTCAATGCAACTTGGGGTAGAAGTTAGGGCTTGAGGGGTCTCTAGGAATGAAACATAGGATATTAGGGTACCTTTGGCCTATTAGGGAATATCTATACAATGATCAGGCATGTTAGGGCATTTCTTTGAAGCCAAGACTAGTTAAGGATTCCCTTGGTATCACCTAGGTTTCTTAGGGAATGCTATGGCTAAGAGGGAGGCCTCTTAGGGCATTTGTGGGAGAAACCATGAAATAATGAAGCCCTCTTAAGCATCTTCTAAGGCAACAAAGGTATGTTATAGTATTCTTACTCATGGGATTAAGTGATGTTTTAATCCTTGTGTACATTATTCATGCATTCTATAAGAGATTTCCATTGTTTATAAATTGATGAGTACCATACAACAAGGTCTAGTGGTGCAAAAAAAACTAGGAGTTAGATTGTGAATTTGGAGTCTACATTGTACTATTGTTGTTGTTGGAAAAATTAGTTACTTGTTTACACTATTATGGATTCATTATCATCTTAGAAATACTAGGATACTTGTACAATTTTTTCATGTGCTCGTTTCAACCCTAAAGGTAATATTCGTAGGGGGCTAATATGCATCCTACAAGCCTACCATAGGTATTAAATATGTGGATCCTACTAGATTTTGAACTTTGTTTGCTTGTGGATCCTACTAGCCTTTGATCATATGAACTCTTGAAGCTTGCGAAAGACGCCAAAAATGTTACAGTAAAGAAAAAAAGGTGTACCTACCACAACTCATTCTCATAAGACAGGGAGAAAGAACCACCAAAAGCTAAATCTTTGAAAATCTTGGGGGAGATAGAGTGGGGGTAGCAAAAGATAAAAAATGGCATAAGGCATCACAATAGCTCAACTATTGACTCAAGGGAAGAAAATGGCTGAAAGGAAGGACTACATGGTCATATTGTTTGCCCACATTGTGGAAAATATATACAATGCATTTTACAATGCTTCTAATGGATCTATTGGAGGTAACAAGAGTTTTGCATAGGGAGAAAAAACCCTAATCTTGTCTCCTTTAACATCTCCACACAAGAAAATAGAGGCGAAACCATTAGAAGAAATTTTACCCCTTTATTACCTATGTTTTTAGATGGTAAGAGAGAAACAATCCAAGGAAACAAAACATATATTGGAGCCTTTACATTACATTTATGAGAGTATGAATCACTAGGAGAGGATGTTTGTGTATCCATAATCTTTAATTAGTTCATGAGTAATATTTTGTTACGAAAATAGCCCTAGGGCCACATAACAAAACCTTGATATACTATGAAATGTTGGGAAACTATCTATTCCTTCCAAATTAATGGAGATCATTTTAATTTCCCAAACTATTACTTCTTCTAGCTTCTAATTTAGTTATGTAAAGATTCATTTAATTATAATTTTTCTTATAATCTATTGAAGTACTCATAGTTTTCACAAACAATTTATTTAAATTAAGAATAAGATTGTCATTCGAAAGTTAATATATATATATATCTACTATATATATATATTATATATATATATATATATATATATATATATATATAATATATTATAGATATATATAGTTTTAGAGACAATTGGATAACATACATACAATGTTTTCCTAATTCTTATTAATCACCTAAACATCTATAATATCTTTAATATTATCCACAAGAAAATTTTATTTCCAAGTTATGAATATTTCCATATATACATTTCTATTTGTCCACAATATTCTGCCTATGGGTATATAAATATAGATTATAGATTATGTCATAAAAATATCTATACATTGTCCACACTAGTTTTCAAGTACCATTTTATGCTATACAACATTAATATTAACTTGTTAGAATAATTTGATTAGTAAATTGTTGATTTTTATGGTTTATTTGAATGAACATTATATTATATCAAAACCATATAGTATGCCTTTTCAATAATTACAAGGATTAAATCATATCATGACCCAATACTATATCATAATTATTTACGATATGATATCATTATTATACATTTTTTGACCATATTGCATCCAATTCTATTAAAAAAATTCCAATGGCCCTCTTGTTGTAAGAAATGTACATTCAATAATTCCTCTGTAATGAACCTAGCCATAAATATATTTTTTTCCATTGACTTTGCCATTTTGGCGGGTGCTTATGATATGAGAAGTGTATAGGGTGTGTGATGTATTGTTAGCTTACTCAACTACTTAATGAGATTCCATGTAATTCATAATGATTTCCTATATTCTCTAGAATAATTAACCTACAACTACCTAGATTCTTCTTTTGTAAGTATTATAGTATAACACAATTCCAATTTTGTTGTAGTCTCCCATGATTCATTTGATTACAAATAATATCATAGTTGTTAAAGTTGCAAATAACATATATTCATTTCTATTAGTTGCATATGGTTGTATTAATTTCAATTATTACATAGCATTAACTACCTATTGTTTGACCTTAGGGGATAATCTAATTTTCCCCATTTCTTATGTTAGCACCCCTAGCTCATTAGAGTATTGAATGGTTGAGGGTGCTATACACTTGATACCTTGGTCATTACTTCATCTCTTTTAATCAATGGGCTCCAAGGTGTTCCTTGTGAGAGCCACAAGAGCACCAAAGTGTTCCCTTTAGAGCCACAAGAGAGCCAACATCTTCCTTATATTATCCATGTCACCATGTGATATTGGACATGTGATCTAGTAGTCTCGTCAGGTAATGTGAGAAACTTCATTATTATCCCCTCTATAAGACTTCAATGGCTGGGATTTTCTATTGGAAGATCCATGGTGTTGGATATAGCTCTTCCAACCCTAACTTATAAATTCATGGTTTTGATCCTATGCAGAATCTTAGTTTTTTTTCCAAGTTTACCTACATACTTATTGCTCTACCCTCATTGCATACCCTACTACAACTATGGAGGTGGTTGTTTCATTTGGGGAGCAATTCCATGGCCATCCTAATGTAGTTGAAACCTTGGCTCTGTGAGGGGTATTTCACTCTTTGTATGGAACCCTTAATCCATATCAGGTGGATTCGAGGGTTTATGCTTGCTCAGTTAAAATTATAGTCTATATTTTTTTTAATTTTCATTTTTTATTAAGAAAAGATCACCTCGTTGCACAAACTGAGAAATCTTTTCTTATTTACGGAGCTTAGGCCAGATTATACTAGAGGGCCACCTCTATACATAGAAGGGGCCCTCACCCTCCTTATAGAGACTATGGTGGGTTTCTCTTTTGTATTTTGGGATATCTCTATTTTGCAAGAATTTTGAGTTTAGCTATTCTACTCTTCCTCGTTGCCTTACCCTTTTTTCCCACTCACTGCCTAGGTTTCTTATACTTAAAAGAATAACTTGCCAAAGAATCTTGAACTGTCAGTTCCACTTCCCCCGAGTTGAGATCTCTCTTGTTCAGAGAATCAACCTCTCTTGTCCTTGTGAAGGCTTATTTATGACTCACTTTCCCTATCAAGCTTTGTATAATGATGTCCCATTTTTCTCGGTTCTCCAAATCCCTATAGCCTAGGCTTCTCCTATTTTTTTATTTTCTTGAAAAAGATTCTTTTTCATCCTTTAAATCTCCTCTTTTTCCACTACGGTGCTTATTCACCCATTCAAGTTTTGTTTCCCCCACATTGAGTGGTTTTCCTAGATTTTTCTCTACTTATCTAGTAAATCACATGCTTTCACAACATGTGTTTTTCTGAAGTGATTTTGGAAAGTTAAATATTATTCTTATTATTTATCCTTTATCCAATCTATCCATCCTAGATTATGGATTAGGATAATGATCTCATTCTTTACATTGTTTTTTAGATATGATTTCTTCAAAACCCATATTTAATTATTTCAAATTCAAATAATTACAATATCAGTCTTTTATTCATAAAGCAAACCTTGGCCATCATGCCATTACTATCAGTGTTTCAAACAATGTTGCAAAGATCTCGATAACATTGATATTTTATCTCAAAATTACGATTTTTTGGCGTAGCCCATGCTTGCAAATTTTTATAGATATTTTGATGGTATCTTGATTTTCTTGATGTTTGTCATTTTTTACCGATAGTTTCCTAATTTTTATGATTTTTTTCTTTTCCGAAACCTTGCTAATTTTATCATGATGCCGATGTTTGCAACATTGATTTCAACTACTTAAAAACATCTTAACTGTAATAGTTTAAATGGATGGGCATTACATCCCCCCCCCCACCCCCAAAAAGAAAAGAACAACGACCTTGGTGGTTATTACTCCAAAATTTCTATGGAAAACTAAGATGGATAATAAGTTTTCGTTTCATCTTTGAGTTCCGAGGTGGCCTTCTCAGGATAAAAGTTCCTTCATTTGTGTTGGGTCCCTATAATACTAGTGATTACCCCATTACTATTGTAGTTGTACCCCTTATTAATATTGTTGTGCCCCTATTGCCCCCATATTGTTATTACTATGCCCCATAGAATCCCTCTGTTGTTATTTTTGTGGCTTTATATTATTATTGTTAGGTCGGTTGGGTTATATTGTGACTCCTTAGACTCCTATATATAGAAATGAGGTTTTGTCATTTGTATCATCTAATAATTATTCATTTATGTAATGTAAAGGAGGTTTCCCCCTCGAAGAGGCTGAATTTTGAGGTGTTGATCTATCTTTTCTATCTTTTCATGAGTTGGTTCATAACATTTGGTATGAGAGCTTTGGATTCTAGGGTTTCGCAGCTACAATCAGGTCATCATGGCATGTTCACAATAACTTTTTTTCTGTGACGTTTTAGAAGATAAACAAAAAACCCTTTTGAGAAGACATCACACTGAATCTCAGATCCAAATTTAAGAGTGTTTTACGCTATATTTGTGGAGATATGATCTAAAGAAGTTGGTCTTTTTGTAGACTCCTGAATTACATTCCAAACAGGTGACTTGGGGAAAATCATCATAACGTTTTCTCTGAGCATTGGATTGAAATTTTGTAAGAAGGTTCAGAAAGAGGACAGACTATAGTTTCTTGTATATAGTTTTTTAGAGCCAAAAGATGAAACAGGGACTCATGGCACATCATACAAGTTTTCCCTACTGAATTAGTCCATAATCAAGTCACTGTGGGAGGTTTCGCATAACTCTTCCTTGGATAATCCAATATGGATCAAACTGGTGGCATTGGAAAGAGGACACGGATGGCTTCTGCAGGTCACAATTTCAGAACTAGATGATTTGAATGTACAGAGATACATCAGAGGCAATATCAAGCTTGTACAAAGTGAAAAAAGGTGTGTAGATTCTTTTAAATTTTTGCTTAAGATTGGTTTGAAATTTATTTTCAAGGAATTCAAAGGGAATAGTAGAGCATTATTATTGGTAACTAATGCCCTGAGGAAAGAAAATGCAAACAACTAGTAAGGAACCTGAAAGCTCTAGCATGACTCATGAAGAAGAGGAAGAAATGCTACATGATATATCAAAATTACAAGAGCAAGTG
>APFE031181049.1:0-27825 GCA_000404065.3 Pinus taeda | reverse complement strand
GGCATGTTAGGCCCCTATACTACTAGTGTAACCCCTTATTGTTATTAGTACAACCCACTTATTATATTGATGTACCATGTAGTGCCCATATTGTTACTATTGTGCCCCATAGAAGCCCACTATTGTTATTATTGTGCCCTTACATTATTATTGTTATGTCGGCTTTGATTATGTTATGAGCCCTTAGACTCCTATATATAGAGAGGAGGTCTTTCATTTGTATCATCGAAGAATTGTTCATTTATGTAATGTAAAGGAGGTTGCCCCCTCGAAGAGGCTAAATTCTAAGGCGTTGATCTATCTTTTCTATCTTTTCTTGAGCTGTTTTCACAACATGCACCGTAAAGATATGTGTTACGTGATAAAACACCCTACGGTCTCGGTTGAGAATCCCAACACATCGACAGGCATACACCAACAAGAAGCAAGCAAAAAAGAAATCCTAATGCTTAAACTAATAAAGTGGGATGAAGAGACAGTACTCGTACATCCTATGTTTGAGGATATTCCTATAGGGTCCAAACCCTCTCCTTCCTTGAATGCTTCAAAACATGAAAATAATTCCATAAAAGCATATATACTAGCAGTAGTATTAGTGTTTTTCAATCTTGTTAGTCACCAATGATCAAATATGTTGTTACAAAGTTTTTGATAGGGTCTTACTACAAATTTTTATGGTTTCAAATAGATTTTCAATAAAAAATTGGCGACTCGTTAGGTTAGGAATGTCATGACTACTTCTTTTACCTTTATGATCAATGGACATCAGCATGGTCACACCAACCCTTATTGAAATGGTGTCATAGTCATCAATGTCATCATTCGCCTCATTCATTCATATAGTGTCATAATTATGTCATAGGGTCAAAAGCATGAAAATAAATCATTTCACCAAAAAAATCATCATTTGAAGGAGTATTAACAGGGAAAAATCTTCAATAAAGGTTCTAAAGTGATTTTATATCTCCATTATGATGTAATATATCATAAAAGGTTCTAAAGCTACAGTTTCAAAATAAAATGTGAAAGGACATGGTGGGGCCACTACACCATCCAAGTAGAAAATTGATTTCCAAAGCTATAAAATACCAAAAAAGCTTCTCATTTTCTCATTTCAGTTACAAAAAAAAAATCTCCACCTTGAAAGACCTCTTGATTCCACAGAACAACAATTTCATGCTCCCAAAGTGCACCATCATTTGTCGTGTTGCTCTTTTTTTAGAGATGTTGTGTTTTCTTCAAGGAGGAAAAAACTTCATTCCAGTGGTTTCTACATCGACAAGCACATTCTAGGATATAATTTGCAAGAAAGTGAGGCATCTTCTTGCTTGTTTCTACTCGAGCTTATGCTTGAAGATCAGGTTTCCCTCTCCTATAGTTTTCATTCTTTCATAGTCCCTTTGGTTTTATTTTTGAGAAGAACCATCATGATCAGAACTCACTCAACTACCCCACATTCCATATACCTCCATATACACATTCCCTCACTCCTATCCCTCTTTTATACTGTTTTTCAACAAATCGTAACCTAGAGTGCACTTTCCTAAGCTAGGATTGTGTTTTCTCTTTTTGAACCCCTTCCCCTCATTTAGTCCCTAAAATTTCGCTTTTCCCCACTTCCCAACACCCATCCCTATCTCCCAAAATTATCTTAAGAATTTAGGGACCTCCTAACCCCTTCATCCCCCTCAATTTCAAAAAAATGCTCAAATCCCCTCTTTTTCCCTACACCAAACCCTAATTTCCCCTCCCATTGAGCTAGGGTTTTCTATGGATTCTGAGACTACTAAGAAGAGAGGAGGCTTAAGGGAGGTCTAATCGGCTTGTATGAGTCAACTTCAGCACATGACGTCATGTCTTCTCCTTTTCTCAAGAAATCCTTCCAAGATGTTCGTTGCCTTTCCTTTTGACAAAGGATTGAAGAACTTGGTTTTAATGACAAACTCACTAGCACCTTTTCCACTAGTTTGAGGAGAGATAAGGTGACCATTCATGGAGTGGTGTTCACTCTTTCAACAGAGACCATTGATATAGCAACAAGACCCTGAAACACTGGAGAACTTTGGTTCGAGAAGAGAGACATCGACCTTGAGAATTACAAGAGCTATGTGAAACATCCATACAAAACTGCTCCAAAGCACATCTTCCCTTCAAGGCATCTACTCGACAAGTAAGCCCCTCTCATGAAAAGGATCATGAAGTATTTTACATGTGAGGGTGGATTCTCAAGATTGTATGAGTACCATGTGAGGATTTTCATGCATTTCACGAGTGTAAAAGTTCTCAACCTACCTCATTACCTTTACAAAAGCATGGTTAATATGGAAGAGAAGGTGCCTACATTGGGAGAAGATCATCATGAAAGTTTGTATCATCATGGATTGGTGAAGATCCTGGTTTGCCATTAGCTAGAAGAAATCAATTTGTCTTGGGATGGTTTGATCTATTCAACATCTTTATTGTCTTCTCTAGCTTAGTCAAGTAGTCACTCTACTCGTTGTTTGGTTATGTTATATTCTTTCCGTGACTAGCCCATGTAGTTAAACAAGGGGTTAGATGGGGGAAGTAGCCCCCCTATTGTGCTAATTGCACAGAGGGGGTGGGGGGGGTGTCATAGGGGGTTTGAGGGGTGCAGGTAACCCCATGTGTATATGCGTTTTATATTTTATGCTCTCACATTTTTAATTTTCTGTGTTTTAGAATTTGTATGTAGGTAATTTCTGTATGGGGTTAAATCCTACATTTGGTATCAGAGTTATTTTGGCTTCAAGGGGATTCCTTTGTTGCTGAGGGGTTTTGCTTAGGTCTATGGTAGACCCTGTTCAGTGGGAGATCTACGAGATCGATTCTAGTGGTAAAATAAGACGGTGAGCAGTGGAAAGATAGAAATCAAGAAATTGAATGGTCAAAGTTTTGAGTTGTGGAAACTCAAGATGGATGATCTGTTGGTGGATAAAGATCAGCGAATCGTGGTAGATCCAGGTACTAAAACAACAAGAGTGTCTGATGAAGAATGGATGAAGTTAGATCGAAAGGCAAAGAGCAGAATACGATTACGTGTCTCAGATTCAATATTGTTGAATGTATCAAGGGAAGCTACAATTAACGCTTTGTGTGTCAAGTTGGGGAATTTGTACCAATCTAAGTCTTTGGTGAATAAACTTTTCCTACGGAAAATGTTGTATAACCTGAGGATGAATGATGGAGACTTAATGATAGAGCATCTGAACACATTCAATATTGTGGTAAGTCAGTTATTATCTGTTGATATTAAAATTTTAGATGAAGATAAGTGCATCATTTTGTTGCGTTCTCTACCAGATTTGTGGGATAGTTTGGTTATTGCAATATGTAGCAATGCAACTGCCTTGCAGTTTGATGAAATAGTCTCATCCTTGCTGATGGAGGAGATGAAACGGAAAAATATGGAGAGCCATAATGGTTATGCCTTGTCTATACGAGAATAGTCCTAGAACATAAACAAAAATAAGTCATCGAGTGATCTAAATCTAGAGGGAGATCTAAATCTCTAGGAAAACCTTTAAAGGTGGTTTGTTCGAAATGTGGGAAAGAAGGGCACTACAAAAGGGACTATAAATCTAAATCTCCAGACAAAGGAAAGGGATCTGAAGACACTCCTTTTGTAGAGGTGGAAACTACCTCCGATGAAGGTTGGGATGTAAAGGGTACATCGCAATCGACACAAAACGACACTTACGACACTTTTTGTACCAAAGTGACAGATCAATTTAAGCAACTTTTTGAAAAAGGATTGTAAAATATGGATAAATACATAAAAACATTTACTAATCCTAATCAATGGAGGTTGATCTATGTGATGCAAGCAGGCTTCAATAATGAGGCACTATTCATAAGCAGCAAATCAACTAAATAGAACTGAAAGCAAGGAAAAAAACCCCAAATTTCAAGAATGGAAATAGGTTTAGTTAGTCATCACACCTGGGCTTCACAGAAAAAGGGATGCATCACACCTACTACACTCGGTAAGTGAAATGCATATTGCTTTATAGTGACAGACAGTGTGATGGGCCAAGGAACACAACTGAAGTGGGTTTTAGCTCAAATTTGTAGTTGATTTCAGTGAGTTAAGCTGAGCTATTATGGATAGTAAAGACAAAAGTACAATGGAATGATCTTGAGAGGTTATTGAGCTACCAAAAGGGCATCTAGAATGCTTGTGAGTAAAATATTTAATTCATAAACTAAACCCAAGATTGACTGAAGTAACATTCATCTACTATGCAATTGCAAGGCAAGAGTAGTTCGAAGGCTACCTGGCTGACTTCAGGCTACATCTATAGTTTATAAAACAAAAAATAACAACAAACAAACATCTATTCGTTCCCTAGCAGGGTCACTCTCTTGTTTCGACAAAAACTAGTGTCTCTTCGATCAACTGGCCCTCTAGGTTTGGCAGCTAATCTAGAAACAACAGTTTAAAGAAATTTGTGATTTCTTCTATGTATAATATATAAGAGAAAGTCAAAAAAACCAACCTGGATATTCCACTTAACTCCTTGCTTGACCTCTCTTCCACTTGACAGAGCTTGCAACTCCTCTCCATACTTATCCCGCTTGGAGAGTACCTGTAGAAATAGAGTAACAAAGAACCGTCAAAGCATATTGATCTATTATATCATAATCATTATAGAATCAGAAATATAATGGGAATACAATGGCATTCACAAATGATAAGATTCACAATTGCACAGTTATATGGAAGAAAACTTGAAGAACTTTATTATATAGAAGGGAGAATTACAACCCAGTTGTCTGATCCAGCATCATCCTCCCATCATGAAGCCTTCTTCACCTCATCAAATAGCAAGATCACATCAACAATACAATGGTCTTTCTCAAATACAAACTATTAGCACTTCCTTGCAAATTACAATATTCCAGCCTCTAGATCTCTTAGATGAGGGGCCCATTTATAGATGTGTGCAAGGGTATGAATCATCTTTGGGGTTTTGATTAGTGCCATTCTACTTGTTGCATTTGGTTCCACTTGGAGATTTCTTGGATCTCTTACTCATGCCTGGGAAAATTCAGAGAGCCAAGTGTCATAGGAGAAGTTTATAGAAGATTCCATGAGCATCCACTTAGAAAACTGTCTCGGACATTTGTCCATACTCACTCATTGCACCCTACAGAAGGTCTCATCAATATGCATCACACGTGGCTAGTGTAGAAGTTAGTATGCATCGCACCTTGACAGTGGAGCAGTCAATATGGTCCAGTTTAGGCTAATTCTGGATGGTTTTTCAGGTGGAACTTTTGGGGAATGATGTAATCAGTTGACCATGCTCTTTTAGTGTATGAAACAACACTTTTAGGGGTTGAAGAACACTATTTTATCGACATATAATATTGGGGTTGAAAGAATCATAATTTTCTTTCCCTTGCAGCTAGGATTTTCATTGATCAAAATAAACAATGATTGTTTATCATTGTAGATTGCATTTTTTATGAATTTCAAATCAACATCACATGGTGAACCATTAAAAGGAAAAATTTAAACAAGATAAACTCTAAAATAAATCTCAATGAAGATAACAACACTTTGGAACCTAACGCAACACATCTAGAGGTCTAGGCTAGAGACATGTTTCGGCGTCATAAAAACTAGTAACTATTATTTTCATCGAAGGTTGGGTGATTCCTCCTCCTTGATACGACAAGTTCTAGCATGGAGTTGTGCTCCCCGTACTATCGAGTATATATTGGGTGACCACAATAGGCTTATATCCTTTATCCATAGGAAGCCATGTCTGTCGCCCTATCAATCATAATCCACTGAACACAACATTCAGGAAGATTGATTGTCGTACATAAGTCCTTGTTAATTTCTCTTTAATTTATCACCAACGCGTATATTGCAGTTTTGCGATTGGTTTGGTAATCCCTCTATCTAGATTTTCCAGAGTAGTCACTTTCGTTCCTTTTCTACTATTTAAAAGAAAAGGTCCATCTGAGCACTTGTCACTTCAGTTTCATTAAAAATCGAAGGAGACTAGAGTCATCTTTGGATTTTTCTCGACTCTTAAAAACTGAAAAAGAAAAGTTGTGTCAAAGCATGTTCAAAATAAATTGAATTCAGAATAACATTATTTTTCCCCTTAATTTTGAGTTGATCAAGTAATCTGTAATCGTGGAAGAAAGTCAATCGAAACCCCATCATTCACGGACACTAGCGAGTCAACTATCTTTGACTCTGGAAACGAAGCCATTCCTAGCAAAACGATCTTGTTTAACTGAGTCCAATTCATTTGGTTTATTTGAAACTTTTGTTTCAACATAATCAATACTACAGTTACTCCGATCATTTTTGGTACATGTGCCTATAGAGAAGAAGTTTCGTAGTTACAAGAGGAAATTAGAACTGATCTTAGTGTAATAGTAGACACTTCTATACCTGAAACAACTCCATCTAGAGTTGATACAGAGACAGAAGTTCACTTGCCTGAACATCTGGAAGTTGAGTTCCAGAATTCAGAAGGTGTCACCCCTCCAGTGTCTGTTAGTGTAAAAGCGATACCTTCTTCAATTCCAAAAATATTTTACGGACCTAATGGTCTACCTCTTCCACCTAGTCTAACTGTTATAGAGGAGATAGTAGAGGAACTGGGATTCATGTGTATCCTTATACTCCTAAGTTTGGTTCTTTTAATCATCCTTCATCGCAAGTTCTTGTCGAATCATTAAGAAATATTTTGGATAGACTAAACATGTCTGAGCAACCATCAACATCTAAGACTGTCATCTGATACAACTATAGCAGAACTCCCTGCTACCATTCCTACAATGTTTGCTGGTATACCGTCTGTTCCAACTAGTTATCAAACACCAGTGGGAGTCCACTTAGAGGCTGCTTCAGCAACATGGTATTCTCCTATTTATTCATTTGGAATCACATTTGATATTTCTTATGTTGAAACTCAGCAAAGTGGTCCTGCATGCCAGTATCAATTTGGGTAGACCAATATTCAAAGACCGATATATCCTTTGAACACTGGACTACCGCCATATGGAGGGAAGTATGTTTTTTCATTGTTCCCTCCTGGGGAACAACCATATGAGAGTTTACAACAAAATTCAGGTCAAACTGGAATTACATCCAGTGGTTGTGTACCAATACTACCACAACAACCAAGGGTTGTATGTTCAATGCAATCGATCCAACATGTGTCAAATATTCCCACTACACCTACTATTGTGACTATGTCGCAAGTACAAACAATGCATATTGTGTCTCAACCTCAAGTCTCTCAGGTTGCAATACAATAGCCTCTTGTCTCTATGGCTCAATCACAACCTCAGGTCAGTGCTTCCTTACCTAGAATGACTCAGGCTCAATCAGGCATTATCACTATGCATCTTGGTCAATCTTCCAGTATTGGGCAACAACAAATGGTCCAACAACCATGGCTGGTACAATAACAACAACCACAATTCTAGTAAACCCAACCTCAGTTTGGGCTTGGTCAATATCAAACATATCGAGGACCTAAGCAACAAGGCTTTGTAGGTAATGGACAACCGCATTTTCAAAACAGTTATCAACAACCACATTATACTGGTTATGTCGAACAACCTTATCAAAGTTACCAACATAAGATACATTGTGCTGGTATGCAAAGACATACTACTCAGGTGATTCCGTATTATCTTGGGTATGCTTCACCCAACCTGAATCAACAACTTCCTTTTTTAGAAACTCTAGAATTACCAGATTTGAACCGGTTGACAAATGATCCAATTGCTTACACCCCTTGGTGGCCAGCGATTCCTCATAAAATTCCCTCCGATATTCCTAATTTCAATGGAAATCCAAGTGAATATACATCAAATCACGTAATAACTTTTGATTTGTGGTGCTCGTCTAACACCCTGAATGATGATTTGATTAGGCTTCACCTTTTTCATAGAATGCTCACTAGTCCAGCAACGAAATGGTATTTTGAATTGCCTAGAGCTTCGTTTGATAACTTCAGCGCCCTTGCCACTACTTTTCTAACCCACTTTCAATTACCCATAAGGTACGAAATGGGAATAGAACTCCTTACCAATTTCAAATAGACCACGAACACTCACATATCCGATCATATTCATGAGTGGCGATGTCGTCATCGAATGGTAAAGATGTATGTTCCTGATCAACTTTTAGCTCAGTGGTTTATTAAGTCCTTATTGTCATCTATAACTGAGGATGTGGCAAAAGGAGGAGATGTCACTGAAGAGCAAGTCATTGCTCATGCCCAGTATTTAGACTTGATCTATACTCAGTCTAGCACACTCTATGACAAAACTCCTAATGCTCCTAGACCATAATTTTCCATTCCAACCCCTCTTAAATCGAACAGGGACTCTCATGGCGGTGATGACACGATCGATGCCTCAAGCACACAAACTAAAAAGGCTCCATCTGGTAAAGCTCTTACTGTTTCTAGTCAGAATGCAAATGACAAACCTTTTTCCTCAGAGATTAATGCCGTGTCATCTGACAAGGGCAAGAATCCAAAGCAACCAGGGGGCAAGAAGAAAGGGAAACATAATAAGAAGAAACAGGAAAATTCAACTCCTGAATATTCTTCTCAGAACCCTAATGGGAAAAAGAAACCTCGTTTTCCATGTTACATATGTAACGAGGACCACTGGATGAAATATTGTCCACATCCAACTGAGGTTAAGAAATTTTTAAGAACTTCAAGTACCTCAGCGGTCTTGACTGATCCATTTTCGAGCCCAGAAACTAATTTGGTTGCTATCGATCATGCTTCCACATCCCAAGTGCTTATGCTATCCATCTCAAAATAACAAAATGATGCTTTGATATCGACAAGAAATAAATATTATGGGAATCCATCGTCGTCAAACAATCATGCTATAGATCAACCTAGTAGTTCAAAGACGACTTTGCCAGAAGTTGTTCCACCCAATATTCCTGAATTAACTATAAAGCCAACAAAGGGAGTTGTACATAAATCGACATTTAATCCTTGTGCTTAAGCTACAGATAATTATAATATAGTGAAGGATCTCGCTCAATCACCATCCACTATGCCGACATTGGAATACTGCAAAATTGCCCCTCCCAAAAGCAACCTTTGTTATCAGTAACAGGTGGGATTGATCTAGTGGATTCCAATCTTGTGGCCTCTAATCATAAAGGATATACACCTCAATTACCAGCCCAACTTGCTTTCTTTATACAGGTAAAAGCCCTCAATAAAAATATTCATCCAACAATCATTGATGAGGGGGCATATACCTGTATTATGTCAATGAGTTGTTGGAAAACTTTAGGTTGACCACCCTTGTCGCAATCATCAATGGCATTAAAAGCTTTTGATGGAAGAACATACACTTCGTATGGGATTTTAAGTAATTTGCAAGTTGAACTGGGGGGAAAGACAGTAGAAATTGAAGTCGAGGTCACTGATGGAAACCTTGATTACAATATCTTACTGGGAAGGCCCTGGATTTATGCTATGGCTGCCATTGTGTCTACATACTTTAGAAAGATTGCATTTCCCTTCCAAGGCGGAATTACAATTTTTGACCAACTAACCTTTTCTCCTAGCAGTTCACAAGCTACTGGAAGCATTCTATTGATCCATGGAAGTTCTCAATCACTTCAAAATGTCAGAGTAGGTCTTCTGAAACACCCATCCTTGATGGGTACTGTTGCCCTCCCACCTCCAACTGTTCTTGCGGAAGTAGCCATAGTGGAAACCTATCATATGATATCTTCTACATCATTTAATATTAATAAGAACTCTTACCAATTTGATAGTGTGGATCACCTTGAGGTGTTGCCCCCAAGCCCCATATAATCTTTGTAGCAATCAATTTTCTGAGCCTGGGTAGCAAACCCAAATTAGCACTCAATGAGTGCTTGGATAGATAGATCTCTAGAGTATGGTACGTCTTCTGATCCTTGGTCTCGTATACATTCTACAGATGAAGGAATCATCCATTCAACGATTATAGGAGAGACGTCGTGGGAATATTACCACCATCGTTCCCACCTTCAAGAAAACAATGAAGATTATTCAAGTGACCTTAATCATCCTTCAGTTTTTTAGTTTTTATCAAATACTGTAAAGACAATGGATTCTGAGCAAAATTTGTCCAATATTGAAGAAACTATTTCCATTAATATCTTGACCAAACTTAATGTTGTAGAGAATATTCACGTTGGAAAATCTTGTTCTCCATCAGAACTAGAAATTTATTGTGCTCTCTTTCGCGAATTCAGAGATGTCTTTACATGGTCGTATGAAGAAATGCTAGGCATTGACTCGAGAATTGTTGAACATGAAATCAAGATGTATCCAGATGTCAAACTAGTATGACAACGGCTTCGACTCATCCATCTGAAGAAAGACACTACCATTAAAGCAGAGGTTGAAAAAATTTTGCATGCTGATTTTATTTACCATGTTCCTCTCACTAATTGGGTATCAAATACTGTTACTGTAATGAAAAAACAAGGAAAAATTAGAGTGTGCATCAATTACAGGGATGTAAATCAAGCATGTCCAAAAGACAACTATCCTACACCCTTCATCAACTAGATAATTGACGAATGTGCCAGATGCGAAATCTTTTCATTCATGGATGGATTTTCCAGATACAATAAAATCAATATCCACCCACAAGACCAGTCAAAGACTGCATTTATATGTCCTTGGGGCACATTTGCATATCATAAATTACCTTTTGGTTTGAAGAATGCAGGGGCATGTTTTTAGAGGGCAATGGACTACACCTTCCATCACATGAAGCACATCGTTCAACCCTATCTCAAGAACCTACTGGCTCATTCGTGAAAGCGAACTAATCATCCGCAACATTTGAGAGCCATATTTCTACATTGTCGAGACTATAACATAAGACTCAATCCACATAAGTGTGTGTTTTGTGTTGGTTCTAGTTGAGTACTTGGTTTCATAGTTTCTAAGGATGAAATTCGACTCGACTCATTTAAGGTTCAGGAAATCCTTGACATACCACCACCTTAAAAATATGCTTTAGATTCAGATACTCCAAGGGAAAGCTAACTTTCTAAGGAGATTCATTTCACATTATGTTGAACTCATTAAAGGTTATACACGTCTTTTGAATAAAGGAGTACATTTCCACTGGGATCAGGTTGTGCAAGCTTCCTTTGATGCTTTAAAAGGTTCCCTAATAAAAGCATCATTAATGTACACTCCTGACTATCAAAAATAATTTAACCTATATCTCGTCGCTACAAATACAACCATCACCATGGTTTTAGTGCAAAAAGATAATGGAATAGAACATTGCATATATTATTTAAGTCACAACCTTAATTATACAGAAAGAAAGTACTCCTATGTTGAAAAGTTGGCTTTAGTAGCTGTTCAAGTAGTACAAAGATTTCGACACTATGTTCTTTTTCGCAAGACTACCATTGTGTTAGATTGCAACACTATGACCTACATTATGTCGTGTCGATCAATAGAGGACAAGTATTAAAAATGGATAATAATTTTGCAACATTTTGATCTAGAATTCACCAAATCCAAATTAAAGAGGTCTTTCATCTTCACGGAGTTACTTTGTGACCTTCCCTCATCATCCAACTATTTGACATCCAAAGCATCAATCCTGGATGAGACTCTGTTTCTGATATCATCAAGCGATACGTGATATGGGGATATACTAGTCTATCTCCAAATATAAACTTTTATGCCTAACACCTCTCGCTCCAAACAACGACATACTCGATACTGAGCCAAGGACTACTTGACCATTGGTGATACACTTTATTGTTGTGGTGTCGATACAATTTTGCGAAGGTGCCTCACGCATGAGGAGGCCGAAGAAGTTTTGAATGATTGTCATTCAGGCACTTATAGGGGGCATATATATGGTTATGCTATTGCAAAACAAATCTTACGAGTTGGTTACTTCTGGCCCACTATATTCAAACATTGTGTAATTTTAGTCAAAAGTTGTCGTGGTTGTCAGATTTTTGACCGCAAAACCATATTACCACTTGCACCACTGCATCGAGTAGTTGTTGTTGGGCCATTCACTAAATGGGGCATTGATTTCATGACATGTAACCCCACCTCGGCTGGGGGGGCATGGGTATATTATAGTCGCAGTCGACTATTTTACAAAATGGACCGAGGCAATGCCTACATTAAACAACAGCGGCAAAATGGCTGCTCTTTTCTTTTTTAACCATGTAGTTTCTAGATTTGGTGTACCACAGGCTATAGTCACAGATCATGGGTCGCATTTTCGCAATCACATGATGATCGAATTGACTGCCAAGTTAGGACTGTCCTACGATAGCTCTACTCCATATTATCCGTAGGCCAACAGACAGGTTGAGGCAATCAACGAAGTGCTTAAGCGCATGCTACAGAGAATGTTTGAAGTCCATAAATGGAATTCGCATTTAATCCTGTACTCGGCTTTATGGGCATATAGGACTTCGGTGAGAAATGAGACCGGATTTATGCCCTTTCAGTTGGCGTATGGTTTGGAAGCTATTTTACCAATTCAGTGTGAAATCTCATCCCTCAAGATCGTAATTGATCTGCTTCCCGAAACATCTGAAGAAGAGGCTCGTTTCTTGGAACTAATCCACCTGGATGAAAATTGTCGTGATGCCGCGTTGGCTAACGGAGCAGATAAGAAAGGGGTCAAGGCACAATATGACAAAAATTTCAAGCCTCGTGTCTTCTTCGAAGGTGACCTGGTCTTGATTTACGATCAGGACTCTAACAACTTAGGAGCAGGTAAATTCGAATGATTATGGATGGGCCCCTACTCATCGATCCTAACATCCTGAGTACAGAGAGTGAGGCCCTCGATCTGATCCTGTAGCACTGCTAGGGTCTCCGATATGTCCAAATCCAAAAGGACGGCCCTCCCTACAGACTCTCCTGATGGAGTGTCATGTGTTGCTAGCGGGCGCGCCATTGGTCACACTGGTCCAATATTTGCACACACATATAAGTTTGATTAGTCTTGGTAATATTCAAAAACCCAAAAACATTATAGAACTAATAAACAAAGAGGTGGTTGAATCATTTTACCTATAGCACTCCACTGCTCGCCAGCTGGTAACGCCAAATCTAGGTCACCTTAGAAATCCATCCCGACGTATGGATACTCCGCAAAGACCATCTCCTGATGGTAAAACCACTTGAGAAAGGCATCTGAGAAGGAAATATGTGACTAACCGGCATGCCTGGCCATCATATCAACCCATATCTGCATCCACGGTTCCCTCGGTGCTGGCAATCCCAGTGAAATGTTTTGAGGCTACATGAGCGGAATCCTCTCCAAAGCAAAACTAGTCAATATGGAACCATAGCCAAAATTCATGGTTCTTCCATTCTTTACTTTGGAAAGTTGTTCTTTTATGACAAGAAGTATTGCATCGTACCAGTTGAACACCTTCTGTTCCAGGCATTCTAGGGCGTACTACATGTAAGATATGTTTTCCAAGTGTAAAACCGTGCTACCAGCCAATCTAGCAAAGGTAAATAAAATGGTCCTCAAGGGCCCATCAGTGAAATCCTAGATATTGATCTTGCCATCTCTGCTCGGCTAAGATCCATCTCGTAGAAGTGACAAATATAATATTTCATGGATTCACCTCCATGGGCGAAACTTGGTAATGAAAGAGGGGCACCACTCCTCGACAACCCCATCAGAAAGTAAATGTCCTTAGCTATCAATGGAATAGATTTACCTCTAATCTGGAATAGTTGATCGAACGGATCCCAAGCATCGAGAAAATACTGCAACAAGCTGATCTATTGCCTCTTGTTAGATATGCGAAAGAACTTTAGCAAACGAAAATTTATTAATCCATCAACTGTGCCGTGGTCATGTAAGGAAATCATGTCCTCTTCTTCATGTTCACATTCACACCATGTGACAACCATCTTGATCCAACAAAATTCTGAAATGCAAACAAAAGTTGAGTTAGGATCCAAATTTGAGCAAAAATAGGCAAAAAATTGATGAAAAATCATTGTGTAAAGATGCCCTTTTGCGCCCATTGCACCCTGCCCTTGAGCAAGGTGAGATGCATACTAACTGGCCAATGTATAGCTCAGTATGCATCGCACCTTTCAATGTAGACTAGGTGTGATGATTTCAGAACGAAAACTTCAAACCCCAAGGGCCCAGAAATATAGAAAAACTTGCTCAGAATCAAGAAAAGATGGAATGAAAATGAAGAGCTCAGGGTTAGCTCCTACCTAGTCCTGACGGTGCGAAGAATAGTCCACCAGATCTCCTGAAATCAACTGATGAAATTTGAGGGGGAAAACCACTCCAGAGCTCCAAAAACCCAAATTTGAAATGAAATTATGAAAGTGAAAGGTAAAACTACTTTTTATATTTACTATTCGCGTACTTGAAGTAAAACGTTAATTTTAATCCATTTTTCATACATATATATGTATTTCTAATCAATTTGATGGAGTGACTAAGCAGGTTGAACGACCAACAAAAGAATATAATGTGCTAAACAATGATTTGAACATCTTTGACCACCAATTCAAGCATAATTTTGTCATTTAAACCTTGTCTAAAATTGAAATTGACGCCAAGCATAGTTCCCCCATGGTTTAAGCTCATTAAAAAAGAAACCCACCATCGAGCATTGTTCCCCCACGGTTGAAGCTCGTTAAAAAATGAACCTGCCTTGGCTAATTAACCTTTGTGATTGCCATGCTATCAGCCTTTTGAGCCTTGGTTGTGTACCTCCCATCACCTCCATTCTTTTGGCCAATCCTACACCTCCACTTGGTTGTTTACCCTTTTTTGAGGAACAACTATGATGAGTGGTCTTACTAGCCAACCTCTTCACATCACCATGTTTTGAGAAGTTCCAAGCTTACCTGGAACAAGTTGCTACCCTAGACACGACTCATTCCTCAAAACTGAGTCTCATTTAAACTCTTTTCAGACTCGTTAAATATGAAAAGATTGTCGAGAAATTGGCCTTTCCATCTCGTTAAAGTGATTGGAAGTGCCATCCCTCCTGTATATTTTAAATTTTTTTGGACTTAAGGGATTATGCTACGAAAAATAAATTCTGGAGTTTCCTTTTTGTCCCTTTCTCAAACTCTCTAAACATGAAAAGGATCGAGTTATCTTTGTCATTAAAATCGTTAAGACAATAGCAACAAGCTTGTCCACCTAGACAAGAACGAGTTTCAATATCGCTAGACTCGTTAAAACATAGCGACAGGTTTGTCTGAAGGGAAAATTATATAACAATCATATGTTATCCTCCTCAAGCTTGACAAAAATAAATAGGTACTGGTCAACAATGGCTGGGGAAAAAGGGAAGAAAACTTGAAGAATTTTATGGTAGCAGGTTGCTCTCGAACATGACACTTTCAGTCCATCACCATGATTGAGTCAGGTTGGGTTATTCCATTCACTGGTCATTTCACCATTGGTCTTCCACACCATCCATCTGTTGGGGTTAATGCTACCAATCCATCTCAATGTCACCAATATGTTCAAGAGAAGTCATTTAGTTGAGAAACCACAATCCAGTTAATGCCTCATACACTGCAATACCTTCACCCTCCATTTTTCATGACTGTTATTGCCGAACCTTGTGTCGTCAGATCGTTTTCACCTCGAGAAAATCATTTGCTTCATTTCGTGTCATAGATGTGGGATACATTAACGCTCTCCTATGACAGGTCACTTTTTGTTGACATCAACTCACTATCCAAGAAGTTGACTTAGAAACAACCCTTTCAGTACTTTGAAGCTTGCATGCCTCAGTGGCAAGTTTCTCACTTCTAGCGACAGGTTGACATCAATGGCCTTCGACCAAAAGATTTTGCGTGGTGTTCAACATCAGGCCATATATTAACACCACGTGAATTGTATTATAGTACCTTGAGGGTCGTTATTATTATCGGTGATTCCTCTCCCATATGGTAACAACTCACATTATTGGCTGGTAATCAGGTGATGTCTTTCCATGTTTGACTTCAGAAAATGTCTTCACATGGATCGACTTGTACATTGGGCGAAGATTGAACGAGTTTGAAGACCCCGGATCTAGTTTCATCCATCTAGGCTATGATATATTCAGGGATATAAAGACATCAAATGTACAAAGAAGATGCACAGATAGCCATCCCAACCAAGGATGACGACTCTATATTTGAAGAATCACTAGTCTGCATATGCAGACGACTATCTTTCCAATGTACATGAAATGAATTTATAAATTTGAGCATGATAATGCTCGCCTCAACTAGATCATGAAAATTATGTTAAGATTATGTATTGTATTGTATCTTATACAGGTCACCTTCCAGTTCGAAACCTTGGATCCTCATGATAAAGCATTTCACCCGACATCAAAGATTTACGACTTCATGCTTTAGGGGGCAACAGTTATAGACATATTTGGGCACTTCAACCCTAATCTTATATGTTGATAAACTAGGTCTCTTTAACCCCTAAAAGAGTTCTTTCATACCCTAAAAGGACATGGTCAACTGATTACATCATTCCCCAAAATTTCCACCTAAAAAAACATCCAGAATTGGCCTAAATTGGACCATACTGATTGCTCCACTGTCAGGGTGCAATGCATACTGACTTCTACACTAGCCAGGTGCGATGCATACTGATGAGACATTCTGTAGGGTACAATGAGTGAGGATGCACAAATATCTGAGATAGTTTGTTAAGTGGATGCTCATGGAATCTTCTAGAAACTTCTCCTATGACACTTGCCTCTCTGAATTCACCTAGGGATGAGTAAGAGATCCAAGAAATCTACAAGTGGAACCAAATGCAACAAGTGGAATGACACTAATCAAAATCCCAGAGATGATTCACACCATTTCACACATCTATAAATGGATCCCTCATCTAAGAGATCTAGAGGCTAGAATATTGTAATTTGCAAGGAAGTGCCGATAGATTGTATTTGAGAAAGAGCATTGTATTATTGGTGTGATCTTGCTATTTCATGAGGTGAAGAGGGCTTCATGCTGGAAGGATGATGCTGGATCAGAAAACTAGGTTGTAATTCTCCCTTCTATATAATAAAGTTCTTTGATTTTTCTTCCATATAACTGTGCAATTGTGAATGTTATCATTTGTGAATGCCATTGTATGCCCATTATCTTTCTGAATCTGTAATGATTATGATATAATAGATCAATACATTTTGACGGTTCTTTCCTACTATGTCTCTACAGGTACTCTCCAAGCGGGATAATTACAAAGAGGAGTTGCAAGCTCTGTCAAGGGGGAGAGTGATCAATCAAGGAGTTAAGCGAAACGTCCAGGTTGGTTCCTTTAACTTTCTCTTATCTATTATAAATAGAAGAAATCACGAATTGCTTTAAAATATTTTTTATAAAGTAGCTACCAAACCTAGAGGGATGGTCAATCGAAAAGACACTAGTTTTCCCATAAAAACGCCATGGTTGATGAAATTTCATCTTTGCAGAAAAATGAGGCCTGGGATCTGGTGGAGTTTCCAGCTGGAAGGAAACCCATTAGTAGTGTTATCACTCAGATTTTCCTTGAAGTTGTCAGAAGAGGGAAATGGGTCTGAGGTAACCACAAACCGATATTTTAAGTATAGAATCTAGCCAATCCGTACTCAGAGAGGGCTCTCTCTTTAGGATTTAGATTTGTTTGTGAGATATTAGGCTAGTTATGAAAGCTTGGGGGGTTTTGATTTTGTTTGGTGGTGGAATTCAGGAGAAAATGGATAGAACAAGGTATTTCAAGCCATTGGGCTATGGAGTCAACAGAAGATGTCTTAATTAGATCAGGTTGATTTGACAAAGGAGGGTTTCACAAGGCAAGATAGCTAAACAAGAGACAACTGATAGCTTAAAAAGGTGAAATGGTCTTGAAAGGGGAGAAGGGCAATTAAGAATCCTTCAACAAAGTTCAAGATGAGGGAAAGTGGGTGATCATTAACAAAAATAAATTAAGAATTCTTTGTTAAATGGCCACAATGATAAACTAAAAAGTAGGGAGAAATTAAGAATTCCCTACCTATGATAGCTATGAAGAAAACATTAAGAATATAAATGATTTTAAAGATAGAATGTAGTAAAGTTCTTTCTGAAATATAATTTTTCGTTTATCATTCAGATATGAAACACTACGAATATTTAAACAAGAAAACTGTAAAAACATAAGATATAGAATACTTATTTGTTTCTTGTTTGACAAAGGTATCATGTAAAAGTCCTTTGCTTTATTACTTTGTCCAGCCAACCATACAATAGCTGTTCAACAATACTTCTATTCCAAAATAAAGAGTCTACAGAAATGTCTAAGAATCCACACCACAATACTTCGAATAAGGAAGTACTTATACAAAATTTACATAAAAATATTTCCTAACTAAGAGAAATACATTCTAGGAGAAATAAATATCTTTTACATGAATATAGAGACAGATGGTCTCGAAAGTAGAAATTGAGTGTGAACTGCTTGTTTGCTATCCCTATTTTTGTTAAAGGAGTTAGAGGCAGGTCCTATGAATATGTATCTTGTTGTCTTGCTCGTAATTATATGCTAGATGATTTACTTTAGCTTTTCATTGATACTCTTTTACCTGTGACTGATAATCTTTACTTTTTTACCATCATTCATCCTTTTTTACCAAAATTGACTAGGGTAAAAACTTCAATTCATTTTTTACCATGGTAAATCATAATATGTCTGTCATGTTGGTCCACCAATCATCTCTTGGTATTCTTTTCCTTGTCAGTGTTCTGAAGATTTCATTTCCTTCTGTTTATTTCACAAAATTAGGTTGAACTGAAAACAAGTGCCTCACTTCATGCTCAATATAAAAAAGGTTCTCTAAACTATCATAGAGAACTCTCCCTATGGGTAATGCCTTGGGTGAAAATGAACTAGCTTGACTATTAGCTTGCTGATATAATTTGTTGACATAATCATCATATCTCATTAGCTTGTCATTGATGACTAAAGGACTTGGAAGTCCTTTATGTTTGCATTCTAGACCTTGCATTAGACTCCTTTTGGTCAATACTTTCTTTATTTCAAGGATGGTACCAATTCTATCCTCAACGTTTAGATGTTCCAACTCATACCTATTTCTGCTGTGTAGAAAGTTTATTAGTCTGATAGCTTCCTCGGGCTTCCCTCCTAGTTCTTCCTTGGATTTTTCAATCTCTTGAAGAGAAACTTTCACTAAGTCAATTTGTTTAAAAATGATTTGAATTAATGACCAAATATCATTGATTGTATCAACGATATTGGTCCATAATATCTTTTAGATATCAGTCAAAGGCTTTTCAAATGTAAGATCTTTTTCCAGTGTTTTAACCTGTTGAGTCAAGCCTTTGTTTCTTCTCACTTATTCAGAAAAATTGAATTTTGACACATCATACTTTTGCTCTAAAGTAATGAATTTCTCTTTTACGTTTTGCAGTTCAGAGACTTGGAGCTTCATTTCCTCCATGGACTTGATCAACTCCTCTGTGCTCTGATTTTAGGTTCCTACCTGTGATGTACCTGTCCCTGTTACTTCTATAGTCTTAGCTGTTGCCAAAGGGACATTTGATGCTAGAGCAATTTCCAATATAGAAGGGAATACTGTAGAAACTACTGGCACTACATTTTGAGGTTGAGAGGTCGACTTAGTCTTCCTGCTTTGTAGCATTTTCTCTAATTATTGCTCTGCCCTTTTTAGTTGCTCATTTAGCTTAAGGAACAAGTCCATAAGCTCTTCTTCATTCTTATTCTCAATCACTTCAGTAGTCTGTGGGTGCATGAGTGGTGGAAATTTCAACTTCTTTCTTAGTGCAACTATATCTTCATTCTTTTTCTTTATTAGGCTCTCTACAGCTTTGATATCCTTTGGGTTATGGCCCAACTCAATAATCAAATCCTCCAATGTTTTAATTCTATTGTCCTCTGCCTGAGAAGAGGCCTTTTATAGTTGTAATTGGGTAGTATTTTTCAGTGAATTCTCCAATCTATGTGCCATCATGGCCTTGCTTGTCAGTGTAGAATAAACCATTTCCCCTATTTTCTTATGCAATTCTATCTGATCCATGGGGTGGATATCTTTGGCTAAGACTTCAAAATCAGTCTTGAGGTAGTCTGCAACTGACTTGAGCTGCTGTACTGTGGGCTTTAGGAAGCTCATCTGCATTTTCCCTTCTTTGATGTGTAGCCTGGATTGATACATCATCTAGGCTAGTGGGGTTAAACATGAGAATGGTGTGCCTCAAATAGCTATGTAGACCACCTATATACTTCAAAAACGTTTCAGGTGAGTCTAGAGAAATGCCTAGAATTAACGCTTTTTTTCTAAATTCCTAGGTATGGCTTTGTACACTTTGCCCCTTTAATTGGCGAAGAGTTTTCCAACTCATCATTGCTTGCTGCATATAAGCTAGAGGATAGAATTGTTTTTTAATGGCAGAAACAAATTCACTCCAGGTAGAAAGAATTTTACCATGCTTCTCCAAATTATCTTGTGTCTTACCTTCCCACCACACTAGTGCAGTTCCTCCAAGGTGAAGGCTTGCTAGCTAAATCCTTCTCCTTTCTAAATCGATCCTCTGCTCCCTTGTCTTGTTTGGGTGTCGAAGTGCTTTCACCTCGACCCTTCTTGAATTCTCGATACATCTCTTCTACCATGGCTCTCATGGTCATGAAACTGTCCATGAACTGAGATTTTGATTCCAATGGTGTTTGTTTTTCCATTATCCTCCTAGTATTGTCTCTTCCAATTTTTGGATTAGCCTTAATAAGTTCTCGTTCTCCTAGTTTGAGCTTTGACATAGTTAGCATTTAACAATCCAGCACAAGATTGTCTAACCTTAGCAAACCTAAAGCTCTCATACCACTTGATCTGAAAATGAGATCTTAGATTACTTTTAAGGTATTACAAACTCATGTGCATGGATTTTCCTATATTACTTAGTGCAACGGATTGATAAGAATGTGAATAATATATAAAATGATGTTATCAGGAAAACTAGTGTCTATTCAGAGCTGCTAGTCCCACTAAGATGGGTAGCTATCTTAGAAACAAACAAACTAAAGTTACTTGTGTTTTCCTTTATGAGAGATAGATGAGAGAGAAGCAAAGAGTACCAACCTCAGTCTTTCGCTTGGCTCCTTTCTTGTTTCTTCCCTCCTTTGATAGAGCTTTGCAACTCCTTCCTTACTTGTCCCACTTCAAAAACACATGTAGAGTCAAAGAAGCATAATACCATCAAAGCATAGAGATCTATAACCATAAACAATATAGGATTAGATGTATATTAACCATACAAATGCATATATGAATACAAGATTTAGATATATAGAAGAATATGTAGGAAACCTCGAATAGCTTTATTGATAGAAGTAGTAGAAGAGAGGATTACAACCCATTGGTCTAACGAGTGCCATCCTCCTAGCATGAAAGCCCTCTTCGCCTCATGAAAAGCTTAGATCACCCAACAATACAATGTTATATGGAGAAACCAACAACAATTCCTTACAAAATACAAAATTCCTGCCTCTGGATCTCCAGGATAAGGGATCCATATATAGATATTTGTAGGTGGGTGAGTCAGCTTCTGGGATTTTGATTAGTGTCTTCTCTCTGATAGTTCTTGGTTCCACTTGGAGATTTCATGATCTCTTACTCATCCCTGGGTGAATTCAGAGAGGCAAGTATGAAATGGGTAGTTTCTAGAAGATTCTCTAGGTTTCCAACTAGTCAACTGCCTCTGCCATTTGTTCGCTCTCACTCATCACACCCTACAGAAGGGCTTTTCAGTATGCATCACACTTTTTACATGTAGCAGGTTAGATGCATCACACCCTTAGCACTGAGTAGTCTGTATGGTCCAGTTTTGACCAGTTCTAAGTAGTTTTTCAGGGAGAAATTCTGGGAGATGATGTAATCAACTGACCTTGTTCCTTTAGGGTATGAAACAACACTTTTAGGGGCTTAAAAGCCCTTGGTTTGTGGACATATAAGATTGGGGTTGTAGTGCCAAAATATGTCTATAACAAATGAGCAATTAGAGAAACATAATAAACAAACACACATAACACAACAAGTTTAATATGGAATTTACCCAAAACTCTTGGGCTACGTCAGTTCGTCTAGTCTTCAGTGGTGACCTCTCTATTATGTCTTCAAGAGAAGAATTTTACAAAGTGATCTCAATTTGAGTCTCAACACAATAGATACTAAACACTAGGGTCAACTTGAATCCATCAAGTCTCTGTGATTACAGAAACTCTCCCTCTCGCTCTCTGTCTTTGTGTTTGCGTTGTCTCAGTGTTAGGTTCCTATACCAATATGAGTCATAATTTATGAATGGCTGAGATTAAACCTGTAATATGTACATACCTTTGCTTTCTCAAATGTTTTCCATATTCAAGAAATCAAAAAATAAAAAAAACAGTATAAACTTTGAAATGGGAACTGATACTATTACTTGTTTTGTAGAGAGCAAAAAAGTGACCTGATTTTGAAAAGGCGTGATGCAGAGCACACACATTTTTTTTAGAGCATGGTTTTTGCAACTTTAATTTTTTTTATGTAAATTACATTTTAAAATGGTAGTGATTTTCATACTAATTTTAAAAAGTGGCTATTCTGTATCACACCCTTTTTTTAAAAGACCTATTTTTTTACTTTAAATTTTCTAATGTATGAAATGTAAATAATTATTTTCTAAATTTGATAGTTTTTGAAGTGGTTGTTTTCTTCATATTTTCTTGTTGTTTTATTTTTATTTTAATTTTTTTGTACTGAGGTTTTTATTGTTTTGCATTTTTAAATTAGAAAGTCGATATTTTGAATTTTCGATAATCTACATATTTATACATTCTTAATTAATTTTTCAATCCACATGAAATAATTATTTCTAAAAAACAATATTTTTTAACAATGGACATAAAAATAACCATTTTTAACATAAATATAACTAAAAAAATACACGTTTTGATAATTTTTTGCAAGAATTGACATGTCAAAATCACAATTTTTATACGAAAATTTTAACTAAAAACGGTTAAATACTAGTTTTTTTTATGAATTTCATGTCAAAAAATAATAATAATCACTTTTTTTTTCAAAAAATAATGATTAACTTAAAAATTAATGCGAAAATCACATCTTAGAAATATTGAACGCATAACAACCTTAATTGAGTGTTTATTCTTCTCATAAAATGTCGAAATAAAAACATTGCAAAGCTTTATTTCCAAGCATAACTTAAATTTAATCAACAATGTCACGTAATCCAAACTCTTCGTCCTCTAGGGTTTCATCATTGTCTTCTTCCACAATATTTTCTACTTCCTTTTGCTCATTTTCCTCTTCTAATGGATCTTTGATGTCTATGAATCTCCCAATGTATGTCTTTCCAAACATTCCATGTAATGGTAGTTGGGGTTCCTTTGCCTTTTTTGCCACATGTGATTCACTAAAGTCCCCTTTCTTGAACCCAATTTCTTGCATTGCATCTGGAAGAAATTGAAAAGCATTAATTCTTTGCTGAATGAAACGCTGAAATGTTTAAAAATTTTCTTGAATAATTATTTCAAATACCATTTGAGAAAAGATGGTAATGCAAGCACATAGAACCAATAAATAAGATTTCAAAGATGCAAGAGAATGTTATTGCCTAGTGGACAAATCTCTAGTCTCTCTACAAACAAGCTACACCAAAACCATAAAAAAACAAGCAAGTTATTAAACCTTCCTAATTTTAGTTTATTAAGCATAGGTCACTATGTGTTAAATATCATAGTCTAAAAATAAAATAAGTAACTTGCACCTCAAACTTACATTGAAAAGAAACATTAATACAAATGATCCAATTTCAATTGAGAACAATAGTTTATTATGAGGAAAACAAAAAGAAAAAACCCTTCTAATTCTAATTGAAACAAAGAGAAAATTTCAATATAAAAAACTCAACACCCATATTTAGATACATTATCACCGCGTCTCTTTGACTACAAATCAAGCACTGGAGAAAATTTTTAATATAAAAACTTGAGCATCCATATATAGATACATCAACACCCCATCTTTTTGAGTAAAAATCAAGCACTCCTCTTTGTACATTAAAAAGGAGGGATGAATCAATCTATCTTGGTTTATGAGGAGCAATGAAAGGAATTTTTTTTATAATTTTCTAGTTTATATCTAAATAAAAAGGTGTAATAACTAATCATTTAGTTTGGGTTGTTGTTTCTAAAAGGGTATGGCCCAAAGCTTAATTATGTCCAATGTCACTTCATAATCTAATGATATGTAAGAAAGATCTCTTCCACTTGAATTAATAAGACACTAGAAACCTCACATACTCAAAACAAACATATTGAAAACCAATTTGATTCAATAGACCTAATCAAAACAAACATACAAGAGAATGTAAAAATTAACATTTGAGAATACTCAAATCTTGAAATTTGTGATCCCAATTCATAATTCTTTATTTATTTCTATCTCATCATAAGTTAATTATTTTAGCAAAAGAAAAAGACACCTACATTTCTATCTTATTCGGAGTTCATTATTTTGGAAAAAAGAAAGAAACCTATGTGTTCATCTAGAACATGGAGAAGAGGTAAACCGTGTTAGATTGTCTCTTTTTCCATCACAATACACACCAATAACCACTCTTTTTAGCTTGCCAAGATTATTTAGCATCAAAAAATATCTAACAATGGAAGATTGGCCAATATTGTGTCATACACAATGATTGGAAAATAGTGTGTCATACCCAATGAAAAGCAGGATGGGAAGAAAACAAATAGATGTTGTAGATCCATGGGTGAAAAAGAAAAGTCATAAATACTAAACATATTGCAGATTTTTATAACTACTTGCAAACCTGGCATAGATGCCTAATCTATGCATCATGAATAAGAGATTTGGATAGGTTATAATTCTGAGCTTAATAGAATTGTCAAAACTTGTGACTTTACAAACTCCTTTTTGTTTGGGCACAAGAAGGTCCTATAAAACCACAAGCACTTATACCTTATTATTCATGATGATGCCAAAATCAATAAACATATTATAAACATTTTATTCCTTATGTCACCTCCTCAACGCCCATGTCACTTTTATAAAATAGAATGTATTTATCATTCTACTCAACATTCATTTTTATCAAATTTCAATATTTTCACAAACATGAAATCACTTTAAAACATTTTATACCAATTTTCAAAATTAATAAAACAAACTCAACTAATTTAATAATGGTGAATTGTAATATATAAAAAGAACTCACTACATATCATCCACTACCAATGTTAATCAAGTGAAGAAAAAAACACTATAATTCATCCAAACACAATTAATTTTATATTTATTAAAAAAAATCAAAATTATATATGTTCAAGTCTACATGTGAAATTCATTTATATGATTAAGACTTGCTTACACACTTGTTTCCCTTGTAATCAATTCATCTCAACAGAATTATCAGCGAAAACAAATCTTATCTATGCAAAGCTATAAAAGATAAGCTTCTTCGAAAAACTTTTTTATTTCCACCAAGTGATTTGTCTATTTATCAATTTAATAATGATGTGTGGAATTAAACCATATCAATTTATTAGAAATTATTGAAATTTTTATTTATTAACACCAATCTAGTCAAAACAATCCTAAATCTCCCAAAAACGATTGTTTTAAACTCATGCATTCAAACAAAATGAGCCTAACAGACCCTAAACAAAACGAATTAAGTGAGTTGTTGACTCAGCCTAACAAACCCTAACTGACATAGCCTGATCACATTCCAACTTCAAGTCATTAACTAAAATAGTCGAAAGACCCTCACCCTATATCTCAAGTCTTGAAGCACTTGGTTGCCTTCATTTACCAAACATTGCTTGCGTACGTTTGGACTTGATTTGGTTTATAACAATTTTCTTAGCCAAAGAGAGCAGGGAATCCATTTGTGATTATTTATAGATTTGCAAATGGAAAATGCAAACTATTTTATGCAATCAACGAATAATTGCAAATTGCAAATTACAGATTTGCAAATGAAAAATATAAACTATTTTATCTCATCAGAACATAATTGCTCAAATTAAAGTCATCTATTATGATCAATTTATCAAAAATTTGTGTCATCCATTATGTTTAATCTATCAAGAAGTTTCAAAATTTTAAACTCAAGTCATACATCATGTTCAATCTATCAAAAGTTGTTTACTTCAAAATTTATAATTTATGTATCAATTTTCCCTATGTTTATTTTTTATATAACATAACATATAAGAATATTTTACAAAGCTCCCAAAATCTAGGTCTGACTACTTTGATTATTAATCAAATGTAAAACCACAATATATTGTTTTGTTTAAAACTCGATCTCATAGTAGATGTCTCCGTCAGAATCGACCTTAATTTGTCGAATACACTCTTCGAATTCCAACGGCTCCAACGTATCCCCGACACTGGTAAGAATATGACGGAGTTCCTTGGCAGAAATCTTGCCAGTGCCCTCTTTATCAAGGGCTTTAAAGGCATCCCTGAGTTGAACGTGGAAGCTCCCTCCCTTCATGTTCCGTTTCATCACATCCACGAAGCGAGGGAAGTCAATGGTGTCACTGATCTCTTCGCATTTAATGATCTCTTTAAGCTTCGCCTGAGTGGGATGCTCCCCCAGGGATTACATCACGGTTCCCAGTTCGGCTACTATAATGTAGCCATCACGATCGGTGTCGAATACGCTGAACGCCTCCCACATTGGAGCGATATGCTCTTCACTCCAGATCAAAACTGAAATTTTCTGAAAAACTATTTTGTTTGTTTCTGCCAAAATTAATTAAAATCAAAATTCCCTTTGAAATTCGCTTAATATCATGTTGGATGCCTAGTAAGCATTGTTTGGGGCGATTCTGAGAATTGTCGGGTGGTGGGACAATTATGAGAATCGCCCCCGCCATCGCCTTGCCACCAGTGGTGGTGGCGGAGCGGTGGCAGGGCGATTCTCAAAATCGCCCCACCACCTGGCGATTCTCAAAATCGCCCCATCTACTACAAATCGGCCCAAACAATTCTTACTAGGCATCTAATACGATATTAAGTGGAGAAATCCTAGCTCTGTGAAAGATCTGCGGTGATGGCACTGCTAGGAATTGAACTGGGTTCACCTTGGGTGTTATTGCAACAGGGAGCAATGTCAGTGCTAGTGCCAGAGAGGCTAAGCCCATCAATACCATGACGAAAATTAATATGACTCTAACCCTAATGACTTCACAACACACCCTATTACCAAATATCTTATATCTGACATTTAGTCATTAATTTGATCTTATATCTATCATTTAATCATTAATTTGATTATTTTCTTATTATTCAGTTATATAATTATATCATATTATGTTTGATCCTAAATAAAATATTTATTAGAGTGAGGAAAATCGGTCAGTAAAAGATATATTACTTAGTTTTTTAAATTGACCTCCGCTTAATATTCATTCTCAGTTTCCTTAAAGAAAAACTTGGTGGAAGCACCTACAACAAGTGCTGAATTGTGAGAAGAATATGTACAAGATCTACGGGAGTCTTATCTTGCTAAACGGACACACTGTAAGATGTATCAAACTTCATCTTTTTCCTCATTGAACGTCATTGTCAGTATTAATATGAGAAAAACATACAAACAATTATATTGTTGGGTCCCTATAATACTACTGATTACCCCATTACTATTGTAGTTATACCCCTTATTAATATTTTTGTGCCCCTATTGCCCCCATATT
>APFE031181044.1:0-19582 GCA_000404065.3 Pinus taeda | reverse complement strand
AAAAATCCACCGAGTTTGACCCGAGAGAGCCTTCTCATACCTCGTAGGGCTAGCTACGAGGTGAAATGGTTTGATGTACCTTTAAGGTTTGTCTATCTCAGCCTAGGTGAAATCTCAAGTGCTAACACCACCAATGTCGTAATCAACCAACATATCTGGGAAATGATAGGTGGTCCCACCCAGATCCCAATGCCAATCTGTGCTTTCGATATCCCCACTACTTGGAAGCTCCTACTGTGATTCACTCTGGTCCACTACAATCTCCATAGCCCACTCCCCCGGGTACCAACTCAGAATCTTTCGCCATCCAACCCCAAGAGAGGGATTGAATGTACGAACTCCCAAACACAGAATAATCCCTCCATCCTGCAAATGTTGCACCCTATGCAGCTCATGTCGCCTCATCTCACCATCCTGGTCAACACAAAATCTGTCGTGGTGACTCTGCCTCTCCCTCTCCAATGTGCAGAGGCAACCTACTAGTACCACCAGCCTCATCTATGTATGTCTAAGTAGGGTTGCTCTACCGCTCCAAGGTGCACTCTAGCTGAACCATTAGGGAACCCAATCGTTCCCCAACGTGAGTAAGTTTGGTCGTTGACGTGACACAAGCCACTCATGCCTTGCAACTCCTTGTTTTGTTGTAGAATGGCCTCTCGCATTATCGTGACCATTTTTCTCAATGCTAGAAGGGTGGCCCAGAACTAATGAAACTGTTGAGGATGGTTATCATATGTACACTCGGTCACAGCTCTGGGCCCCTTCGTCTCTTCTAGTACCTTGTCAACGACAGTTATGCCTTTAGGCACCTCATCAATCTGTTGTGGGCGACCATCATCTAGAAGATCCGTGATAGCACTAGGTACTGTGAAAATTTGGAAGCCCAAACTTCTACTACAATAACTGATTATGTTTCTTCTATTTGTTAATTAATGAACAAAATTATTTATTGTTTCCTATAGTATACACCAAAACTAATACACTCCAGCCTTCACCATTTAAATAAAATCCGAAAACAAGAAACTGAACAAGAAAGAAATACACAACACATCTACACAGTTACTTTTGGACAAATGTCCCTAGAAAAACCCAATGCGGGAAAACGGTGCAGTAGCTGAGGGTTTTATTATTATGCAGTAGTAATTTTAAGTACAATTCGATGGATGCTCAACAAGCTATCCGATACAAAGAGAAATTGGACAAAACGAAATAGTGAGATGATCTCACCCTTTCACTGGAAGATCCAGCTCTAATCTGCTGGAAGTGAGCCTCTGCGTCCCTTCTACATCAGCCTCTGCGCAAAACTGCGTCAACCCCACGCAATCTCTACGTCACCTCAGCTGGGGATTGTACTGCCCTTCCTTCTGACTCTCTGCTAGCTGGAAACTTTAGTTCTCAACCTCTCGGTCTCACACCCCGGCTCCCGACTTCATAAACTCAATTTGATTAGCAGGAATTTGATATCCCTTCAGGCTCTGCGCTGCCACTATGTCAGCTCTGTGTGGCCCAGCATCAGCGTCTCTGGATTTCATTATGTCCCTCTCTGCCTTGTACTCTCCAACCCAGGAAAAACTTCCCTCCAGCTACTATCTCTGCCCCTCACTGCAAAAGATCGCTTCGAATTCTCTTCCCGACAACTATTGTGCTTCAAAAATTTGATTTTCTGATCTCCACTCTATGTATCTTCCAAATGCCCCTCAAGCCTCCTCTTATAATCCTTCTATTGAGAACCAACAACCCAGATTAGATCCTAATCAATGGCTCAGATCATTTTGGTTTGATCCTCGTCTTCTTCTAGAAGTTTCACCCACAGTTAGATTAGTACCCTTTAATTATTTTAATTTCCTAAGTTCAGACTTAGGCACCCATTTAAAATAATTAATTATTTTAATAAAACTATCTCCCAGTGGAATTTCCCAAAATGATTTATGGGTAATGTGGAATACATGTGTCCAAGCATCTCTGCAAATTTTGAGGCTTAGAGCACATCCAATGCTACCAGAAATGAACACTCCCTCTTAGAGAGGAATGTGCTCTAGTAATGAAACCTGTTGAAGCATCACTCTGATTTTGAAACATCTTCCTCTACGTTGCTGATGTCTCATCAACTACTGCGCAAATGTTGCATCTGTACTGCAACTCCCTCTCAAATTTTGCATTTGTGTTGCTGCTAGCACTGACACTACCACAACCAACACTGCATCTGCACTGCAACCTTCTCCACCTGTTGCTGCTACTACATCAACAATGGAAAGCATCCAAAATTACTGAACTAGTGTTCAGCATGATGCATCTGCTACTGGAGTTCTAACTGTTGCTAGTCTCTACGTTGACTCTTTGAACCCTCTCGTTGCCACTGACTCTGCACTGTGCCAACTGCAGTGCTGCCAACTCTACTCTGCGATGTTCAGTCTTTGGCGCTCCTAGCCACTGCAACTGTCACTCCTGCACTCCTCTGCACCAACTGACACTGGTCCATCCTGCTACTACTGATCTGGGCTTACGTAGCAAGGTATTGATCCAAGAGGTGGACTCCTCAAGGATCCTACCTATCTGTAGTTCTTTCAAACTATAGTTCTAGATCACCCCACCTCTAGGAAATCATGGCAAACTCCTCCTCCTCGATATGTATGTGCAAATGCAGCCTTCGAATCATGCTTCTCGTCCTTGTCCTTCTTCTTGAGAGGACACTGTGTAGCGTAATGACCAAATTCGCCACATCGGAAGCACTTGATCTTCGAAACATCTTTCTTTTTCTTCCACTGCTCATGTTGCCCCTTAGAAGCAAGGGCTGCATTCTCATCCCCCTCCTTGGGATTCGACCCACTGTTGTTGCTGCCATCAAGTTTACAATTGACCAAGTCTCTCCTCATCTCTTCTTGTTGAAGGGCGGCCCACAGTCCTTCCCAGTCTGTCAATTTCTCCCTGCCCAAGATGCTCTAGATAAATACTTGCCACTCTTCTGAAACTGAGCTAAGATGTTGGCCCCACAGCTGCCAACGAGTCTCAGATCTCCTGAATCTTCGTAAGGAATGGATCAATCCGTTCGCCCTTCTACATCTGCGTGGATCTCATTTTTTGCTCCAAGTACATCTCCCGCTGCTCGAAAGATCCTTTGTATAACGTGGCCAATGCTTCCCACAACTGTTGGGTAGTATCCTTGACGACAATGTGACACACTACACGATCCTTCACTCTGTCGAGGATCATCCGCTTGGAATTCGCCCTCTGCCTTATACTTTTGAGCAGATTTGGATCCACAAGCTCAGCTACCACACTGTCGACGTAGATCTTGAGAAAATGTTCATCTAGAAGGCATGACATCCTTGCCTTCCAAATCACATAGTCGGATGCACCATCCAACCGATCCTGATCTCAGAATCCACTAGCTGCCATCTCTGCCAGTCGAAAAAGTCGAATGACCTCCTCTCTCTTTTGCGTTGTTGTTGGGCTAGCCTACGCACTCCTTGCATGTGTCAGTAGATCTACTTTCCCTTGTTGTTGCTCAACAAATGGGAATTTGAATTCCTTGGCTAGCAATTCTCTAAGGAAGAAATTCCCTCAGGTGTCTCTCTTCTTCCTTCTGACGTCTTTCTGCCTAGCAACTGCTTGCAAAAACAGTGTCACACCAGAAACCCCTCTTCGCTGAAGCTGCTACACTGCTCCTTCTGCTGCTGACAAATTTCGATTTGGAAATCCCACCTCTCTATCGACTCACTCAGAGAGAGAATTTCCACGAAGATCTTGCCCTCCTGGCCTGGACTGCACAAATCCTCTAGGGATTAAATTTACTGCCAATGCAGCACTTCGACTTCCCTTCTTCCTTCAGTGTTGGGCTCTTCCAACTCTGTTCTCTTGTTTCACCTACAGCTCTGATACCATGTCAAAATTTGGAACCCCAAATTTCTACAACAACTGATTATGTTTCTTCTTTTTGTTAATTACTGAACAATATTATTTATAGTTTCCTACAGTAAAAGCCAAAACCAATACACTGCAGCCTTCAACACTTATAAAATGCAGAAACAAGAAACTGAACAAGAAAGAAATAAACAACACATCTACACAATTATTTTTGGACAAATATCCTCTGAAAAACCCAATGCGGGAAAACCGGTGCAGCGGCTGAGGGTTTTATTATTATGCAATAGTAATTCTTAGTACAATTTGTTGTATCCCCAACTAGCTATCCAATACAGAGAGAAACTGTACAACACAAAATGGTGAGATGATCTCACCCTTTCACTAGAAGATCTGGCTTTGATCTGCTGGAAGTGAGCCTCTGCGTCAACCTCTATGCAGAACTGCATCAACCCCACACAGTCTCTACGTCATCTCTGCTGGGGACTGCGCTGCTCTTCATTTTGACCCTTTTCTGGCCAGAAACTTCATCTCTCAGCCTCCCAGTCTCACACCCCAACTCCCGACTTCTGAAACTTGATTTCCTCAGCAGGTATTCGATCTTCCTTCAGGCTCTGCACTGCCACTGCGTCAGCTCTGCGTGGCCCAGCGTCAGCCTCTCTAGACTTCGTTTTGTCCCTATCTACCCTCTACTCTTCAGCCCAGGAAAAACTTCCCTCTAGATACTATCTCTACCCCTCACTGCAAAAGATCACTTTGAATTCTCTTCTCGGCAACTGTTGTGCTTCAGAAATTCAATCTTCTGATCTCCACTCAATGTATCTACCAAATGCCCCTCAAACCTCCTCTTATAATCCTTCTGTTGACAACCAACAACCCAAATTAGATCCTAATCAATGGCTCAGATCATTTTGGCTTGATCCTCGTCTTCCTCTAAAAATTTCACCCACAGTTAGATTAATACCCTCTAATTATTTTAATTTCCCAAGTTTAGACTTAGGCACCCATTAAAAATAATTAATTAATTTAATAAAACTGTCTACGGGTGGAATTTCCCAAAACGATTTCTAGGTATTGTGGAATACATGTTTCCAAGCCTCCCTGCAAATTTTGAGGCTTAGAGCACATCTCATGCTACCAGAAATCAACAAATACATCATCAACAAATGGTCCTCCGAGTGTATGCTCTCCTCCCTCAACCAAGGTGTCAGCCGAAGCTATCAAAGAGGTCTCCAACAATGGTGACTCCTGTGCCAAACCAAGTATATCAATGTGCCCCTCACCATCTTGCATGTCCGCTTGCTCAACCTCCTCCTTGATCTTCTGACATCTAAATCCCGGTCTCCACCAACAGAAATGCTCCCTGGTCTCACCCTCTAACTATCCTCATCTTATCCACTCCCTTTGAGGGGGTATGGTGTCCTTTCAGTCAAATCTCTCCACGAGCCTCTGTGTAGGAGATGATACGTGCATGACCCAAAAGGATCATCCCTCGGTACCACCACTCCATAACATCTCCATCCAAGTGCAAAGTGGCATGTCTAATAGCATATGCCTCCCTCATGGGGTTTAGCTAGAAATATGTGTCCAATTCTTGTATCCAGCTTTTGATAGAAGTCCTAGTTGAGCCATCAAAGTGGGTGAGGGTCATTTTTCCCTAAATGCTAATCGCTCTCCCTTGAGCAATGGGTCTATCTATGGTTCACCCATCATAGTGCATACACGCCCAACACCTTCAAGATCTTGCTAACTTTCCCACAACTGGCCAAGATCATGCTCTGATACCACTGTAACAGTCCAAATTGAAATTTACAGCTAATAACAGACACATGAACTAGGCTATAGCAAATAAAATCACAAATACGCATGCACCACCAAAAACACCAAGAAACTAAGAAAATAAGCTTTAGGGAACACATATAGCAAGGAACAAGTGCACGTGGGCTTGCATATGCAAGCTAGAGCAAGCCCAGGTGGAGGAGATGATCCCAAGAGCTAGGAATCTTCCACCCAATATCCTTTTACGGAGTCCCAGAAATTTGCAACTGCTGCTACACTGGAAATGTTGAGAATAACCCTCTGGGGTACACGGTATCGCCTGAAAATGTTGCTATAGCTTCTCCCAAAAATACTCAACCAAACCTAGAAAGGAATTTTCCCCAGACAAACTAGCGGAAAAGCCTACAAAATAGTGCAAAGTACCAACTTAGTAAAACACACTGTTGAACAAAAAGGGATTTCTAACTTGAATACTACCTGGAAAATTTTGCAAATATACCCAAGACCTCTCCTCCAAATGCTCATAAAAACCTAGAAAGGGTTTGGTCTTGTCCAAACCTTCCAAAATCACCCCCAATTCTTGTGATCTCCTCCACTTTCTGGAAAATTCGTCCGATAGGAAATCAACCTCTACAACCCCTCCGAAATGTTGAGAAAATGCCCTCAATAATCCTTCTTTCACCTCTTAACAAGCTAGCTCCAAAATCCTCAGCCAAGTCTTCCCCATAAAGAACTGCACAGTCCAAAACTTCCTCTGCGTAGGCCCTGTTACCCACCACCTGTGGGTAGTGTGTATGGGAGAAATTTTTTCTCCTAGATGGTCCTCAACAGGTAGCCAACAACCCCCTGTAGCCACCAGATAGCTCGATGTGCCATTTTTTCTGCCACCTAAGCCAGTCATGTGGTCCCTCAACCACTTGTCATGAATGTATGTTTGAAGGCGGGCCTTCTGACCCCGAAGGTATGGCTTGTGATTGGTATAGTTGAATAATTGTCACTTGATTGCTCCAAAGATCCCTAATAATTCACTTCAAACAGTGCCCTGTTGTTTTTAATAATATCCCAAATATGACTTCAACACTGCCTCAAGTCCAAGCTTCTCAACTGCTACGAGTCTAGTATATGCACTTTAGGTCAAACTGCAGGTTTGAGGTGGCCTCAAAACTATATTCTTTCACAGGTCTGAAGCAGAAAAAAGAAGCCTCCACTATTTGAATAAGCCACAAAAAAATGATCTTGATAATTTAGTTCTGAACCACAAATCTGAAGTGTTATCACAGCTCTGGGATTGTGCAAGCAGGTCTGCAATAGGAGAGATAATGCAACAGGTCTGAGGTGTTAGGTCCGAGCTACCTGTCCTCTAATGATTTGCCACAAGTTTGAGTTATTCTTTCCACACGTCTGAAGATTTTACTACAGTGAATTTGTTTCTTCACAAGAACTCCTCCACAAGTCCGCAAGAGACTTTTAGAAACTCTACAAGTTTGCAATAGATATATCCAACTGAATTGTGTTCCTTAACTCCTTGTACATTCATTGGTTTTCTTTTGACCTGCAGTTCTTTTAAATAATATGTCTGAATTAATATGTCCAAGCAGCTTTAGATATGTATGTGTCTTTTTCCTCCTTTGTTTTTCCTTCTTCACCGAATATATCTTCACTTGGATGAATCCACTAACCTAGCTGCCTGTTGACCACTACGTGTCAACTACCCATAGCAGTACACCCCCTTTTCTTCGCAAAAAGGGATAGCGCTTGATTGACGTGTCCGTGCCATTCGACAGTCATCGTCGACTTGATCATATTAAGTTGTAAACCCAGTCTGCATGTGTGAATTGTAAATAATCTTAGCAGAGTTGAGTCATGTATGTAAATTGCCTAGGTGGACCTAACTTTCTAGTGATAGTCTACGTTCCGGAAGGTTTTTTGTCTCACCGATCCATGATCGGCAGAATTTTCCTTCAAACCTAACCCCAAAGCCGGAATGAATTTTGTCATTAGAATCTTAGAGGAATCCTAGTGTGTTAAACTGTTAGATTATAATTGGTCGCAGAACTGGGTGGTCTATGAGGGTCTATGTCAAATGGGTTTTCCCCCTTGAGATGTAAAATTGTAAAAGTCATGATGTGAAGTGTCTTGAGGGTTAGGAAATGTTTTAATCCCCTCATTAAGTCCTAAGTCCTAGGTCCGTAGGTGATTTTTCCAAAGGCTAAATTCGAGGATCCATTTTAAAAAATTTAAAAAATTGAAAAAAATATTAAATATAAATAAAAAATAATAATAATAATAAAATAATAATTTTTGAGTAAATAAATGCAGAATTTCAATTTTTTTATGCATTAAAAATTCGACGAATGAGATTAAGAGATATCTTGATCCTCATCGACAGTCGAGATCATTTTGACATGGATCACTCGAACTAACCGTTGGGAATTTTTCCTTTAAATAGGGTGCTAGGGTCATTTGAGATCATTCGATCTGTGAGTTTTGTGCTGAAAAAAGCTCTCTTGTAAACTTTTTTGGTGCAAATAAAGAAAGACTTTGGGGTTGAAATCTTGCTGGTGTTACTCTCTTGAAGTGTTGTGAGTTGTTTTATTTTCTGCATAATTCTATTTTCAGCCATTAGTAATAGCTTGATGTAGAGTATTGTTGAACACAGGTATCTTGTTCACTTACTAGGGTTTGAATAGTATTAGAATTTCTGAAAAAATGGCAGGTATCTCCATTGCATCTGGGATCTAGTACTGTTTTTCTCTCTTTATTGATGGTTGAAGTGAGTTGTGGAAGAAACCCTTATTGAAGAATTCAGTGGGCGTTTGGGGAAGTTCTCGGCTGAACCAGCCAACTCCCACAAAGCATTTTTATTGCAGAGCCCAGCCAGTTTCAATCCTGGTTTTATCATTTAAATTTATTTTATAAATGCATGAGAGGTTTTCTAAAGTATTCCATAGTAAATCTAAAATTTTGAAAATATTACTGATGATAACTGACAAATCTGGCTGTTATAGAGCCATAGATCTGTAAATGTTGTAACTATTTAGCTGATTTAGGGTTTTAGTTTCATTTTCTGCACATCTTATTTTTGGGTGTTTTTCCATTACAGGTTGCAGGGTTTTTTGGGGATTTATGAGGGTTTATCCAAGCTGTTTTGCTGTCCAAGGGTTTCAATTTCAGTTGTTTTCAGATTTGGAGGGTTTCGATTGTATTGCAAGAAGAAAGTTTCTCGAAAAAAAAATATTGTGAACTGGGTAAAACCCTTGTTGCTTCACCATCTCCAGATTCGTTACCCTTGCATCGGCTTGTTGTACCTGCAACTCCCACTCTGTCCCTCAGTCATCTCCCCCCTTGCTGCTGCGGCTTCACTCCATTCCCACGCATTCACGCAGCAACAAGCTTCCTTCTCTCACCCACCAAGCCATCATTGCAGCTACCCACATCCATCCTCACCGCAGCAAATCATATCTCCCATCGCAGTTCTTTCTCCACCTATCCTGGCCTACATCTGATTTGTGTTTTCTCATCTTCATGCATCAAGCCTCCCAACGTTGCCATCACATGCTACGTCCTCCATTCATCCTATCACGTTGCACGCAGCTTATTCCCCTCGTTTCCTTCCGACCTGCGTTCCAGCTCCATTCACCTGCAATCTCATTCTCCCTGCGCGGCCATTCTCATCTGCACGGTATGCCTCCTTACCAGCTCCAAACCCTGCAAGCATCAATTCCTTCACACTGCAACTGCGTCCTCCTTGTGCCGCGCACGTTCTCAGCGTTTCAAAACGCAGTTTTCTGTTTACTGTCTGCACGTCCCACGTTGTTTCAGCTGCAGTCGTTTCTCTCTCCCTTCTCAACGCAGCGCCTCCCGTGGTCATCCGTTGCCCACCCGTCATTCCCTTATCTGAGCTATCCAACCTGCAAAACACAACAGCGAAAAAATACAAAAAATTCTATTTTCTGTATATGCGTAAGTCGTTGGTAAGTTTACACTCTACGTTTGATTTTATTTTGTTTTATTTTATTAGATTTCATTTAAATTAGAGTCCGATTTTTTTTATTTAGAATTTTATTTAAGTTTTGTTTAGTTTTAGGTTTATTTCATCTAGTTTAGGTTTGATATAATAAAAAATAAAGTTTAGTTTGTTTGATTTTCATTTTGTTTATTTAGGTTAATGTATATTTAATTTAGGACTTTATACGAAAAAATAAAAAATCATAAAGACAAAAAAGATTTAAAAAGGGTTAGTTTAGTTCAAGGATTTATTTAGATTTAGTTTAGGATTTAATTTTTTTTTTTAAGTTTGATTTTAAACAATAATGAAAAAATCAATAAAAAAATAAAATGTTAAGAGTAGATTTTTTTTATAATTTTTTTTAGAATTAGATTTTTTGTACATATTTATTTAGTTTAGTTTAATAATTGTAAGTTTTATTTACTTTGGTTTTTACTTAAGATAGTTTTGTTTTTATAAAATAAAAAATTTCATAAAGATAAAAAAAGGTTTCTTTAGCTTAGTTTAGTTTAGAATAAATTTGAGTTTCATTTATAGAGGTTAGTTTTGTTTTACTTTATAAAAATATAAAAAATAATAATAATAATAATAAAAATAAAAGGCATAAAAAGTAATTTTTTAGACTTTTTATTTTGTCCTATAGTTTGGAATTTTCTTTAGATTTAAAGTTTCATCTTTAGTTAGCTTAGTCTTATTTTGTTTGAAAATACAAAAAAAATTGGAAATATTTTGCCAGATTTAGTGTTGCGTCAAGGATTTGCCATGTTTGCAAAATATCTTTTCTGTTGAGGCTAAATTTTTGATGTGGGATTAATGTTTATCATTTTCATGTGGTTAAATATGCTTGAATGATCATTTAAAGATTAGCTATATGAATGTGATCTCTGGTTAACATTTGAAATTACGTGGTTGTTTAAAGCATTTATCTTTCGAAATTTTAATTGCTGGAATATCGTTATTGAGTTTTAATCGCTGGATCACTATTAAAGCATTGTGCGTTAATCGAATATCTTGCATTGCTTGAGTTATCTGATGGTAAATGATTATTAATGAGTTCATCTTTCCGCAGCATTTGATAGATAATCATTCAGCCATTAACTCTATAAGGCACTGGTCTATTAACTTAATAAAATCAAATAAGTGCTTGTTTTCTCTCGTGTCTCCCAACCCAACTGGTCCACAGTTGGTCTTCATCATCCCTTAGGGTCTACCCCCCTTAGCCGTAGGAGACAGGCTTAAACGGAGAGATTGGGGATCAGGGTGACATCCCCCGGTCTGAGTGTTGTCGTGACAATTTGTGCGACAACGCTGCCCATTATTTGTATATATAGTAGTTTCAATATGTAGTGTGGCTGTTGGTTTTAAGGAGCCAACTTGTACGCTTTTGGACGGTTGAACAAAAATACATTCAGTTTATAAAATATGTAGTGCCCAGCATGTATTTCAGCATTATAAAGTCTACACCCAGCATCAAAAGCTTTTGGATATACATAATCGTTTGGTCATTAAACATATGTATATATATTTGGTTTATATTTTTGATGGACAGACGATAGGAGAGGCTTTATTTAATTCTTTTTGCTATTTGGTAAGGTGTCATGGGTTATGGTTTTTATTATGAGATTTATATCAAATGAATTTAGGAATTAGGATTTTATACTAGTGGTTTCATCAGCTAGGGAGTTGGATAAGGGAGAACGCATTTAGGATATCAATCTTTAGGGCTAGGGAATTATTATTAATATTAAGGGTATCGATAAAATAGGGTAATTATTAGAAATGACATATGGGACTAGGTATTGGGGTTAGGCTTTTTTTATTATAGGAATATAGGATCGAGAGTAAGGATTAGAGATAGGGTTAGGGTTGAGATCTTCATCATCTTTAGGGATTAGAGCTAGAGTTAGGGTTTAGATCTTCATCATCTCTAATAAGGGCTAGGACTCCTTCAATAATGCTTGTGGTGTTTGTCGTTTACAATTAGGATTCCATCATATGGCTTCTTCATTAGGATTTTGCATTTTATCTAGGACATGTTGATACTAGGATTTGCATCATCTTGGGTTCATGCATCATGCTTCAACAATCATATTAACACCAATGAAAACTTTATCCAATAGACCAGATATATGTTTTCCTATAACACCTTGGGCAAATTCATGGTGGGAAATTTGCATGCTCAAACCGGTAGGTTCCATAATAAACCGGTCAGTTTATTGCCAGGCAGCGATAGGCCCCACAAAATGCAGTTTTGTGAGTTTTGAAGTTGTTTTGAGGGAAATTTGGGGTTGTTATCCTCCAAAAATAGTCCCTCCAAGAAAAGCATGCCTACCCTCTCATTTGCCTGGCGCATCTCAACCCTAGCAATGTTGGCAATTAATGGTAATGTAAAATTCTTAAAGTAAAAGTGACATTTCCTTTATTTTTCATTTTCATCCTTTTACTTAAATTTTTAACATTACCATGAAATGACTCAGGATGTTTGAGAGTAGTTTCGACCTCATTGGATTTCATATGGAAAAACTAGAATTTTAGATTTCACTCAAAATTCAACAAACTTAATGGTTTTTGGGATTTCACGGGTTGGGGGTTTGCAATGTTTCCATTTGATTCTATCATGCTTGAGAGTATGAGATTGGCATTTGATCAAAAGCATGAAGCCCTTTAAGAACCTTGATGTTGGTGGCATTGATTGTTGAACTTTGTTGATGTTGGTGGTATTGATTGTTGAACTCCTCTACCATGGCCTTAACAAGAATGTACCGTTCACTCAAAAGAAAAGTTAGGCATGTTAATCTTTTTCTACCACATTATAAGGTTGAGGAGAAGAACCCTTCACTCAAACCAAAATAATTGGTTAGGCATGTTAAACCTTTTCAATTTCTATCATGTTATAAGGTTAAGCAACCCAAGTCTGAAGACTTTCAGCTATATGATTTTATGTACTCTTGTTGATGATTCCATTTCTCGTAGCGCTAAATCAATGATGAGTTTCATGAGTGACCATGTGGATCAGTGATTTGTAGTTTTGATGTCTATTTTTGCTACTACTGCTACTAAAGTTATAGAGGAGTTTTAGAAGTCTTTAAACTCTAAGCCATATTATTTATGTAGCTCATGTTGATGATCCCTTGTCTAGTAGTGGTGATGAGTTTGATCATGTTTTTGATCACTAATATGTAGACTTGTAGTAGGTCAATGGTCCCATAGCTTAGAGCATTGTTTTCAGACTCTAGAGGCCATTTAGAGCCTCATTGATTATGTATTTTGTTGTTGATATGTATTGCACTCAGTGCCATTTTGATATATTCACTTTTACATGGTATATAGATGAGAAAATCTTGCATATTTTGTCTCTATTGGTTTGGAATCATGGTTTTAAATCTTAAAAATAGTTTCTTTTATTAAAAACTAATTATTTCATGTATTTTTTTAAAGACCGGTTCATTGAGATCTAACTAGTCCCGGTTTGACTGGTTTTGGTTTGAAACCTGGTTTATTAGGTGGGTCGGTCTAGTCATCGATTCCAGTTTTTAAAACTATGATATAGATGCAAATTGGGTTGGGAATTTTACTGACAGGAAGAGTAGATCAGGGTGTTGCTTTCATTTGGGATTTGCCATGATTTCTTGGATGGGCAAGATGCATAAATCTCTCGCTCTCAGTACAGCCGAGGCAAAGTATATTACAACTAATATGGATAGTTGTGAGGCAATGTGGTTGCGGAAGCTCTTTGCAGAGTTGTTTGATCATGTGCCAGATACGATCGTGATATACTATGACAATCAAAGTGGGATCAGACTTTCTGAGAATCCATTATTCCATGATAGGTCGAAGCACATCAAGATCTAGTACCACTATATCAAAGATATGGAAGAGAGAGGAGCAGTGAGGCTCCAACACATCTTGACAGATTAGAAGGTTGTAGACATTCTCACCAAGCTTTTGCCGAAAGCGAAGTTCTTATTCTTCAGAGAGAAGCTTAGAGTGCAAAAGAATGTATCCCTCCCTGAAAGGGAACACTGTTGATTGAGAAAACTAAGTATATGCTCTTCCCCCTGTCTTTCAACTAGCCATGGACTTGGTGGGGGAAATAAGCAACAGGGCTCATGGGTGTGAGGGTACTCCTTGAAGCCATGGACTTGTCTAAGTGCATACCCTAGAATGCATCCTACATGCAAGTCACCTCCATGTCTTTATAGACCATGGGCCATATTGAGATGGTTAATCTTGTTGGGATTACCACCCATCTGGCCAGTGGGTGAGGAGACCTAGGTGTGTGTGATCTTTACCAAGGTCGGACATGACTGCCATGGACTCGGTTGTGGTAAATTGATCTCCCCGAAGTGTTGGATGTAGGTGTTCTACCACTTGATTAGTGAGGATCAAGTTGGGTGAGGATCAGCCAGTGGACATACGATGTGTGATCTTTACCAAGGTCATTTATGATTTCCATGGACTTGGTTGTGGTAAATCAATCTCCCCTATTGCCATGTGGATCATTCTTCTTCTTCTATGGATCGAGTCATCATTGTTTAGCTGAGATAAGATGAGATGAGACAAGAAGAGCTTCTCTTATGTCGAGACATGTACATCTGAGATAAAACTTATGGTGCAGCCGGAAATTCCTCCCTCGCTGAGAGGGAATGTTGAAAACGGGTAGCTTCAGTCATAGTTTCATCAATAAAATGATAGAGAAAATTCATATTTGTGGGTTTGACCAAGTTGGCCCTAAGACCATCAAGTCGACCCCACAGTGGAAAAGGGTCCTCCAAAATCACATATAAATAGACCATCGTTGACCTCATTTGGAGCATCACCTCAACACATCACATCAACCTGAAATTGTAGGAGACATCCCCATGTGCAAAGGAGGAGAGAGAATTATGTTCTGACCAGTGTTGACTTTCTGTTTTGGAATGTGTTGACTGAGATTTTGTTGTTGCTATTTGACCAAGTTCTGAAAGAATATTTACTGCGTTCACCGAGATTTTGCAGTTGCTATTTGACCAAGTTTTGAAAGAATATTTTATTGTGTTCACTAAAGTATTTTGAGCATTGACCATAGGGTTAACTATTGACTTTGACTGAGAGTTGTAGGGTCTATTGATTGTAATTGATCGAACTTCCACATGCCAAATTTTGACCCTCTGTTGCAGACTGTGATCATTGACCAAATTTGACTCTCTCTCATTTGATTTGTTTTGACTTGATTGACTTGGAAAGTTAGAGAGTTGACTTTGACTGGTTTATGGATGTACTATTGGATTATGTATCTCAAGCTGAACATCGATTGACTAAGAAGAAGAGGAATCGATTATGGGTTTTACCCCTTGTGGGGTTTTGCCCTGGTCTTTGACCAAAATCTTTGTGTCTCATTGTGCTTGGTTATCTTCTATTGTGCATTATTGTTTATTGTTCTATCTATGATTGCTTAATTGTTACTAGGGTGAATGAAATTGAATGTTATATTGTTTTAAGTGATTATAACAACTTAAAACATGTGAAAAATTAACAAAGATCAAGTAAGATCAACATCATCAAGGACAAAAACCATTGAGCATCATTGTGAACCATATTCAATGTTAGCGGTACAAGAATAGTTAACAAGAGCCTTGTCTTTCAATGTCTTCCTAGCTCAAGATTTATAGGGAAGTTACTACAATTGTGTTAGGGTGTGCCTTCAACCCTATTAGGTGCTTCCAACCCCAAAGGGGAAGAACATGTCACAAGAGCTATCAATCCATATGTGCATGTGAAAATGATGGTGATGGAGTAGGGTAGGACTTCAAGGAAGATGGCCATAACCATGATACCAAGTAGAGGGGGTCCAACATGAGGGAGAAATTGTGGAGGCATGAGTTACCCCTTTCGCTGGCTTGCTTTTTCCACCACTCTGGTGCACCTTTTACTTCAATGATTTATCTTTCTTGCATAGCTTAGGAGACCAAGCTTGTTTTAATATTTTCTATTACCCTTAAAGATGTAGCAATTTCTCACTCAACAAGGTTGGGACATTCAAGAGTTCCTTTGTGATGTAGCATAAGATGTTGAAGAACTAGGTGATGGCTAAAAAGGAGGATAGAGCTCATGCTAGGATTTTTCCCGCAGGCGTACTAAGTCCCAACTATGTTTTGCATTTTTTTGTTTTCTTTAGTTGTGGCTTTATATGATTTTATCATTCTTTTAGCTACATCCTCTTAGGGCACATTTTCAGGCCTTGACTCAGAGATGATGATGAAGGGTGCCAGTCCCAATGACAAATGATAATCAACCCAAAGAATGGACATGGATAATAAGAAAAACATGGAATGTGATAAGTATGGAGTACCTTGGGCACGCTACTTCAATTAGTGCATCCTATTAGTGCCCCTGGCCCCCTCCTAATGTAGGACCTCAAGGCAGGTCAAACTAAACTAAGGGCAAAGGATAATATCCTAGGTGAACCATGGAAATAAGGGTACAATCAAGAGAGGACAATCTTCCAGCATGGTCTATGCTCCATATTAGTATGCCTCAAAACATTAAATAAAAGCACATGATTACAACCATGGTTAATGTACCTTCCAATTAATGATGCACCTTCCTTGAAGCAGCTTGTTAGATGGGAGAGAGCATTGACCGAAGCATAGGTGGAGAAGATTGATACAAAGCTATCTGTGGGCCATCATAGGGTTGCTAGTTGGCTAGCTATCAAATGAGGAGAAAAAAAATTTCCCATGGGTTACCAACTTTTGGTGGGTAATAGTCCACATCCCTCATGACACATTACTTTTGTATCTCTTTTCATATATTGAAAAACATAATCATCCCTCCTCTCTATACTAAACCTAATCAAAGGTGCATTATTAGTTTCTTCCCCACTGATAGGAGTTTGCTAGTGTTGGATGTTAGGAGTGCTCTCTACATCAAACACCAACAAGGACATTTTGATGCCACTTAGGATTACTCCCCATTACACCTCATATTGCATGAGGAGATTTCTAGATGCCTATGATTAATTTCTACTTTGCCTTAAGACACATGAGTGATATTCTATAGATGCGTACACTTACCCTAGCATTACCTTTATAGCAATTCATTTGCTTTCATGAATTTAATTACTAACTACTAGTCGACGATGGGTGTTGTGGTGTCTAGAGGGAAGTGCGAAGTGCAAAGATTTTTGTATATTCCCCAGGTTTCTAGTCTGATGTATTCTAGTGATATGATGTTCCAATTGGTACTAGATTTGAGCACTTTAGATTGATTATTCAAAGGATATGGTGGGATGAGATTAATCACAAGTTCTACTACATGATTATTTCTCTTAGCATAGTGGGTGTGTCTTAGTTGTGATGATTGCATGGTGGGATAATATTGTATCGATGGATGCTTTATACATAGCCTAGGTTATTTTGACTCATATTATGATTGAGGGTTTGATGATATTTTATGCCATGGTGAGAGTGCTTTAGCACTAGAGATGACTATGATGACCCTATCATGATGTATGATGCACTAGAAATGGATTTTCATAGATTTCTCCCTTTATCGCATGGATTTTTGTGGTGATATGTATTGACTTGAGGTATTAGCCTACTTCATTTTCCATGTGCGACTCTCATGCTAGAGTGTGAAGCCTCCTTGATATATTTTGACATAGAGATTATAGACTTAATGATGGAGATACCAATGTTGATAATATCGTTATCAGAAAAATATCGACAAGGGTCCAGAAAACATCTTATCGGCAATATTGGCGAAAATATTAGCAAGCATAAAAAATGCATAATATATTCATTTTTTTCAGATTTTTAAACATATAAAGCAATAATAACGTGAACTAAGCACATTGGCACATAAATATGAAGAAAGCACTGATATATATGATGTCAAATAGAAATGATACATCAAACTTCCAAGGCGATACCAAATCCTGTTGATCCCTGATAATTGTCCAATCAAGGACTCAAACAAAATAACATCACATATATAAAAGTATCTCATCATCATGAGTTATAAACTGATATGTACCAAAATAAATAAAACAACAACTATCTATATAAGACCAGTGCCCTCTCCCTAGCAGCTATCTTTTTGTCTTGTTTAGCAATTACTTCAAGAGCTTTTTGTATAACCTCCGCACTAGAAACCATACAAGGCATTACATTTGCATCATGTGCAGGGAGTCTAACTAGATGGTATTTCAATCGCATAACCCCTCCTGACATCTTGGTCCCACACAATTTACATGATATATATGCCCGATTTGCCCCACCAACAAGCTCCCCATACTCCCAAAATGGGTCCAAGGCGTTTGGCATATTTGACATTTGTAGTGAACTAATTCAAATCTAAGGCACAAAAAAACAAAAAATTGGCATTAAACACCCCCAACACAAAAAATAATAAGTAATAACCACCTCATTTAAAAAAAATTACTACATTATTTGCATTTTGCAATGTGAATGAAAATGGCAATAAGAGGGTGCATAAGAAAGTTGAAAAAAAAATGAATCTTGCTATCCAAATATGGAGAAAACCCTTGCATTGGTTCATGGGCATGAAAATCATAGCAAATGGAAAAAAACAAAGAAACTGAATGTTGGTAGGTAAAGAGGCAAAAAAACATAACCCTAAATCTATGAAAAAATCATTAACATAGGGGTTTTAAGAACATACCTGTTAATGGAAGAAATGAAGTTTGTCTCACTATTCTTCAATCTTTGATCCACAAAAAAATCTTAGTTGGTGGTGATAATCGTTGTTTGATCCTCAATCCCTCCTTGACAACCACCACAAAACTCTTCCCCTTCCTTCTCCAACACTCAAAAATAGAAATGAAGGAAAAAAAGACAAATTTCCCTTTTTCTAACCGCGGCCTAACCGCCTGACAATATTTTGCCGAGATATCGGCAATATCTCGAAAATATCACGATATTTACGAGAGCCAAAATATCGCGATATTTCGGCTTGCCGAAGATATCACGATATTTTTTATTATCGCCGATATTATCATCGCTAGGAGATAAACATCATTTTGGTGGAGTGCTCCCTTATTTGCACACACACAAAAGCATTTCTCTTGGTTTATTATTATATTATCATTGGAGATGAGCCATTCCATGTATTAAAAGGTTAGTTTGGGTTTGAGTTAACTTAGCACTTGCTTCATGGTGACCTTTTACTAGCTAGTCAACCTTTTCATTGGATCGACATTTGGATTGATCTATGGAGATTGTATCTTCTTGTTGAGCTCACGTGTGACATTTTAGATTCATATCTACTTTGGATCTTGGAGCAATATGCTTGCATAGGATCCCATACATATGATCTTTATCATACATTTGTCTTGGTTTGCAAATATATTGGATATTTTTAAACGGATGGCCCTCTTTTCCATTATCTTGGGCCACACATGTGATGATTTTGAAGAGTAGAAGCTAAATTGGGCTTATTTTTAGCATATTGCTAACTCATACTGGATCGATTTCCTTTAGGAGGTTATTTTTCATGGTTTTCCTTCTGTTAGTGTCAGTCTTTACAGCCTTCCTCCAGTGATCAAATGTGCTCTTACAAAGTGATTTTGATGTGTCAAGGTCAAATTTTGTCATTTAAGTGAGTCTTCAAGCAAAATTTGGTCACTAGGCATTAGGTCTAGGGTTTGCTTTAACTCCTTCTAAAGTTGTCCAAATGTCATCATTCAGCTGAGTCTATCATTATTCATAGGGTTGTCATTATCATGTTAGTGTCTAATGGGTCATTTGATACTTTGATCATGCTTCAGTTGCACCCAGGCAAGGTCATTTCCCTCTCTTAGGGTTTTGAAGCCAATTTCTCTTGGATGGTCAAATCAATGGCAAAAATTGTTTTCTGATGTTCATACACCTTCCCCTATCCTTCAAGTACCATATCATACACTCCCCAACACTCAGATTCCCCAAAATCCTC